>VZTJ01000306.1:418934-452928 GCA_013397795.1 Orthonyx spaldingii
ACCCCATCACCACCTTCTGCACGGCTCCCACTGCCTTTCGCATGCTGGTCCAACATGATCTGAGCAGGTACTGCAGGGAGGGGAGGGAGGCTGGGGTATAATGCTGGGACAGCTCTGGATGTTTAGTTCCTCGCGTTCCTTAATTCTCTTTTTCAGTAAAAGGAAATTTACTTAGCAACATGTGTTCTCAGAAAAGAAGGCTGTCTTCTGAAATATGAGAATAATGAGTCACACCGTGGGCCACTTGGGCTTCAGGATTTGGTTTTTGAAAAGACAACACAGGGGAAACAAAGGAGATATTTTTAAGTTGTCGCTTCCTCTGAACTTCGGGCTCACAGTTAAATTTATGTCAATGTTTTGGGTAGCATTGGATCAGGGAGTTAGTGGAGTACATTGGAGTTATTCTCATATGCTTGAGAATGAAGGGAGCAGTTAGAGGAGTTTCACATCCTGAGAGTTATTTGGCAGCTGCTCTCCCCTGTTTGTTACTCTGCAGAAGATCCAGCTTGTGAGAAGTGGTTTGTAAGGAGTTTTCACATCTTTGGTAAGATGCTTATTCTTGTCACATAGGTCTTTCATCCTGACAAAAGCCAAGCCAGGTTTAGCAGAGCTCAGCCTCTGTGTACCTATCCATCCTTCCTTTTGCTCTAGAAAATTCTCTGTGTTGTATCTGATCTTGGATGTTGGCACATAACTCAGCTTTCCAGACACATCTGATGTGCTTGTTCAGATTTCTCCTTTTATGTCAGTTCTCCCAAGGAAACACTTTTGCTCATGCATTTTCCAGCAGAAAAACCTACTTCTAGTGACACAGAGATAAACCACATCATCTTCAGTGGCAACTCAAGCAATCTAGGAGTCTAGTCCAGGTGTGCATAGCAGGATGATGACTGTCACTTCCAAAGGAGCTTGTGAAGTTTAAGTGTACTCACTCGGAAAGCTGAGGGAGGCTGTTCAGTTAAGGCCATTCACTGCTCATTTCAGGAGTTAAGAAAATTATTTCATTTGCTATTCCACTCCAGTTACAAGTTCCCCAGTCTGAAGCACTGTGTGACCGGAGGGGAAGCACTGAATCCTGAAGTGTTGGCGAAGTGGAAAATCCAGACAGGGCTGGATATCCATGAAGCTTATGGCCAGACCGAAACAGTACGTTTGCAATAAATGTAATTACTGGTAGTAGAACCCTTCACCATCTTTATTTCAAAAGCAAAACTAAAAAAGATTATTTGCTCTGGGTATCAATTTGTCCTGACTAATGTTTTAATGAAAAATATGAAAGCAGCTCACATCCCAGACTCTGATGCTCTCAAGAACCAGAGTGCTTTGGTCCTTGTCACAACAAAGTCATGAAGAGGAGTCCTAATGCAAACAATAATAAAATTTACAAGATGTTGCAACAATTAAAAAAAATTTTTACATCTATTCTGCAGGTGACGATTTGTGCCAATATGAAAGGGATGAAAATTAAACCTGGCTCTTTGGGAAAAGCTGTTCCCCCTTACGATGTGCAGGTACGTGGGTATGTGGCAGCTGTGGGTAGAAGAGAAGGCAGTGCTGGCTGCGTCCCTTCTCTGGCCTGCCCTGAGCTGCAGCAGATGTTCTGTGAGCTGACCAAAGCACTGCTGCTGTGCCTGTCCCTTGTGCAGATCGTAGATGAGCGTGGGGCCGTTGTGCCTGCAGGGGAAGAGGGGAACATTGCTGTGCGAGTGCAGCCCACGCGGCCCTTCTGCCTGTTCTCCGAGTACTTGGTGAGCCTGGTGTCTGTGTCTGTGTCTGCTGGGAGACTCGGGAGAGACCCAGGGCAGGGCTCTGCCAGGAGCAGAACTTCATGCAGGATCTTCACAAGGTCTCACTGGGTTACTTGAGGACTTTGATCCTGCTCAGTGCATAGTTCCAGGAACAGCCTGACTGACAGAGTGTAGCTTCAAAACACAACATGAACAGGGGATACCTTGTTCCAGATATGTACCGGGCAGCTGCTGTGGGCTTCATGTTCAGAACATCACTCTTTTCCCTCTCTTCCATGGTTAAACATTAATGAAGAAAGCCCATAAATTCTACTCTTACACATCAGAGCTGGGGGAGGCTTTCCAAGGCACGGGTATCTTATTCCCTCATACCACTGTGAGAGGTACCCCGATTCCAGAGGCACTGGAGCCAGAGAAACCTTTGTACAGGTGCCTGTGACACAGACCATGTGCACAAGTTCAACAGCACAAACACAAGCTGCAGCACAAACCCCTCGCATGCAGATGATCGGATGGCTCTGAGGTAGTGACACACGTACTCAAACACCACTGTTCACACGGGGATGCTCCACCCCCTGAAAGCAGAACCAGGTTAAGAAAACAAACCAGAAGCAGGGTCATTTTGGTTCGGGTCAAAGGTCCATCTTGGCAACTGTTCATCTGTGGTGGTGCTGAAGTGCAGGGCATTCTTAAGAAAACAGAAGAATCAGGCAAACTTGAAGATATTCCCCCCTGTATTGGAACTGTCATATTCAATAGGCTTTGGTGAACTTACCTGTGTTTTTAATCCTCTTCCAAACCTCCATAATAAATGTATACTTGTAGCACTCTCATACAACAACTTGCACAAAATAATTGCTCACTGTGTGATAAAAAATCTTCTTTAGGGTCAATACTGTTGCTTCAGGTTTTCACTATGTCTTCTGTTGTCACAGTGTTTTCCTGTGACACTGGATATAGAGTTCCTGTAGGTCAGACAATGTTTTTCCTGCAGGTCACCTCATTTGTGTCTTGGTCCTGACAGTTAAGAATAAAAAGTTTCCTTTGACTGGAAGTTATTTTGGCAACCCCCTGCAATGATCAATCACTTCCCTGAATGGAGTGGGTTACACATTTTAGTCATTTCCTGTGGTGGATGGGCATTTTGATAGAGCATGGCCTTTTCACTCTAGAACAGAAATGTCTACATAAAAAGTGCTTTTGCCTACATAGCTTATCTTTCTACAACAAAGCTGCTAATGTGGCTCTGTTTATTTAGTTGAAAATACAAAACACTATTGAACACACTCCGTTTGAGGACGAGTCAATTGTTCATTTTTAACATCACTGGAAATGAAATGTGTTACATTTTACTAATAATAAAATACATTTTTTGAAATGTTTGATTGTCTCCAGGATAATCCAGAGAAAACTGCTGCCTCTGTGCGTGGAGATTTTTATATCACCGGGGACAGAGGCACTATGGATGAAGAGGGATATGTCTGGTTTGTCGGCAGAGCTGATGATATCATTAATTCTGCTGGGTAAGGCATTTCCTTTTAGATTTGCCTCATCCAATGGCACCTGGAAGGAGCAGCGGGCTGGTCCGTGCTGCTGGGGCTGACCTCTCCTCCCGCTCTCCCAGGTATCGCATTGGCCCCTTTGAAGTGGAGAGTGCCCTGATCCAGCACCCGGCAGTCTCCGAGGTGGCTGTTGTCAGCAGCCCCGACCCAGTCCGAGGGGAGGTAAAAGAAAATAGGAAAGAGATGCAGAAAAAACCGCCTTTCTTCTAAGCATCAACTTCCTTATATGTTGGAATTCAGTGTTGCAGGTTTTTGAAATTAAGTGGGTTCAGATTTTTTAAATCCGTATCTTGATAGATGTTAGAATTTCAGAATAATTTCTTTGTTTGCAGGCTTTGGTGTGGGGAAAAAATTGGGTTTTTCAGACTAATCGTGTGATCTTTTTATCTAAGCAATGAAATGTTGATTATTTCTAGTTTACCACTAAACATACAGTAGCCATGATATCCAGAGTGTTTAATTTTTGTTTTATATTATCCAACTTTGCAACATTTCTTTGAGCAACTGGGATGAGATTTTAATGCCTGTTCATTTTCTGTACTAGAACTTTTTGAAAATTTAATAATGTACAAAGTTAAGAAAAAAGGTGGAAAGTAGCAAAACGTTCTTTCCTGCAGAATAGAATTTCCTGCCTTCATAGCACAGCAGTCGGTAACAAACAGTCAATGGAAAGAGAAAGAAAGAAAAAAACCAAATTTTGGCACTCTGAATTTTGACACTCCCTTTTGGCACCAAATGTATCCCTTTATTCCCACTTCTGGAAATTAATGGAATCCCTTTCTCTTTGTGGCACAGGTAGTCAAAGCCTTCATTGTTTTAGCTCCTGCTTTTGTGTCACACGATCCAGAGAAATTAACTCATGAGCTTCAACAGCATGTCAAGAAGGTGACTGCACCTTACAAGTATCCAAGGAAGGTAAGTACAGCCCAAAAAGACAGGTTCTCTAACTGTACCAGAAACTGAGCATTTTTTCTCCTGCCTCAGCTCTTTTTCAACAGCATTCTGACGAACACTCCACCCAGAGTTAAATGAAATAAAAGTAGGTGACGGGGTCTGTTGCAGCTGTAGCCTTGGGTTGGCTGTTTGTGCTAAAAAGCACCCAGAGGGATGCAATGGTCATGAAATTTTACTTCATGAGGGTCCAGTCTTCCTTTCATAGAATCCTGGGTTTTTCACAGCAGCCCAAATGGGCAAGGCATTCCACTCCCACCAGTGCCTACCTTGAGCTCTCTGGTGACACTGAGCCAAAGCCAAGGGGAAATTCCTGCTGGCTTCAGTGGGTTGGAATCCACCTCTCCTCATCAGGAAAGACGCCAGTAACTCCCTGTCCTGCAAGCTGAAGCACTCAGCTCCTAGAGGTTGTGGTACTTCTCCCTGCAAGTACTGTCTGTGCAGCAGCTACAAGGTGTAGTACGGAACTGCACCGTTCCAGCCCCGTGCAGCTTCCCATTTGTTTTTCCCCAGCCATGCTAAAAGCCTTTTCACAATCTTTTGTTGCACCTGGGAGATTAACCACAATTTGTTTGGCTACAGGGAGCATTTTTGCCTTTCAGGTAGAGTTTGTTCAGGATCTGCCAAAGACGGCTACTGGGAAAATCCAGAGAAAGGCTCTAAAGAACAAAGAGTGGGCAAGAGTATGACAAGAGCAAGAATGATCTGGAAAACGAGGAGAGAAAATCTCCGTCGTGTGTACCAGCCATGACACGTGACACAGAGCAGGTTGTCATGAGCCAGAGCAGTACAAGAACATCAGGAAAAACAAACTATGGAAGAAAAAGGAGAAAACAGTCATATGGCTCAAAGACGTGTGGTATTGGAACCACTTTTGCCATTGACCTACAAATTTTCAGAAGGAAGGAAGTGCAAGTAATTCAAAGTGTGGAATGGGAGAGAGAAAGGACAGGCCCAGGTGCATACAAAAATCTATTTTTTTAACTGCAATTTGTATAAACAGCTTCCTTAAAAAAAAATGGGTGAAACTACAAGACTTTGAAAATTACAAATAAATGAGAAATTAATAAAAAGATATGTTTGTCCTGAGGTGGGTATCAGCAATTAATTAACATCCCAAAACTACCACTGTAACATTCTCAAATTCTTTCAGAGGGGAAGGAGAAAGACATTTCTTTTTAATGCTTCTCTTCTTCATGATGAATTTGTGATCTACTTAAATGGTTAAACTGGAGGAAAAAGTGCTTTAGGTTAAGGTGCAAATGATGCACAATTAACAATGGTGTAAATGATTACAAGAGAAAGGTTACTCCACAGAGAGAGTTTTGCTCCTTGCTCTGTTTTGTGCCACATTCTGCTCTCGTTACTCCAGGAGAAGTGAGCAATAAAGGCAGAAGGGGCTCACTCCACAACCTTTATGAAGGAGTGCCCAGGTTTGACATCTCCAGGGAGCAGCTGATCCTTGCAGTGCCTCACATGGGAAGCATGTCCTGACAGGTGAGTGGAGGGAATGAGGAGGATCTGCCCCCGCAGCTCTCGGTCTCTCCTGCCCACAGCAGACAGGTCAGGAAAATGTTATTTATCTGAACTCCTCGTGTTGATGATCACTGAGCAGAAGCAAATGGTATTAAATCAGGAATAATCACTTCTGATTCTCACTGCTCATTCTGAGAACTCTGCCGTTACTGGATCTTTTCCTCAGTTTCCTGTCTTCACTTTCACCTCTATATTTGCATGTGAGAAAGTGCTAAAAACTTGAAGGGTCTCACAGCTAAACTTGGCAGACATTTTTGTAGATCACTAGGGAATCCTGAACTTCAAATGTGTTTCATCTTGTCAGTCTTGAATGTCATTTCCCATCTTGAAAACTCTTCCTAAATGTTCTGTCCCTCCTCTTTCCGTTACAGGCTGTTGTGTAGATTTTGCCATTGTAATGCTCTGAAATACACAAGTTACAGTTAAATCATAGAATTAGAGCAGACTAAGAAATGAGAATCATCTTCCTAAGTGGTTAAGAATTATTTGCAAGTGGTCAGTGTTTCTCTGCCACAATGTCCAAGGAGTGTGGAGAACCCCATGAATTACTATTGGTTTTGACAAAGTATCTGGTCTGGGGAGGAAAATCTTCATCCAGATTGTTTATGTTGGCAGATATCACTGAAAAGATTGTGTTAATCTCTGGGTATTTGAACTAATTTGCCTGATAGGCAGATTAAATATTGCTGTATTAGGTTCTGCTAAGGAATAAGGCAATAGTTCCAATGTTAAATAAGTAACTTTTACATGAGGAATAAAATTTGACCAAAGCTGAGATCTGTGCACTAAAGATGTGAGGATAAACAGTTACAATTGAAGACATGAGACAAGGGGTAAAAGACTACAAAATGAACTTAAAACCCGGGCAAAGGGCAAAACTTTGCAGCTTCACCCAGGCCACAAAAATTTCCCAGGAAAAAGCGTTTGAGTCAGAGTTTACCTGTAATTTTGTCATGGAAGAGGGCATGTGCAGTAAGCAAATGTAGAACCTGTGTGCCTGGGAAGGTCATGGAGCAGATCCTCCTAGAAGATCTGCTGAACCTTAGAAAAGACAAGGAGGTGTTCCCAGGCAAACAGTGTATAAATCAAATTTGGCAGCCTATGTAAGGGATTGCTGAAGTGAAAGTTCTGGGGATGGATGTGGTGAATGGATATATGAGTCAGCAGCTGGCGAAGCTGAAGGAGTGAGAATGTTGATGGCAGTCATCTGGAAACATCCTTCAGCTCCCTAGGAAGGAAAAGGAATGGAGAATCAGCTAGTGAATGCTTGGATGTAAGAAGCAGGAACATTCTTCTAATGCAAACATTAACTTCTGGTGTTGTGTTTGAGGAAGGAAAGTTGTGGGCCATTAACAGCCCCAAAGAACACATCAAAACTATGCAAGGGTGAGCTGAGATACAGACAAGGTGGCAGATGAGTACAGGACATTAAGTCCTTAAAACACAGAAGGTAAAAATATGAGAAAGCTGGATGGGGAACTTCACATTTATTTGGACCATTTGAACCACCAGTCTGGCAGTGGGCCTAAGTGACTTCAGTGAATAGCCCATCACCCCATAGCTGGATTGTCAGGAAAATCTCGAGATTGGTTTGGTTTTTTGCTTCTTGTTGTTGTTGCAGGATTCATAGCAACCACTCTGCTAATTTTCTTAGCCTCAGGATGACTGTGCTTATTCCTTCTGCATACTGTAATGTTAAATACTCACATCATAAAACTGCAGGTAACATGACATAAAATGACGATGTGTGCAAACAACCTATTTCTTCAAGATAGTTTGCATTCATTTAATTAACATCATACATGAGACAGCATCCAATACTGGATTGGTTTAAATGTATTTTCTTTCATTTCAGGTGACTGATTCTTAAGGTGTGCACCTGATTCTTCCCCTCACTGTCTGATAAAACATCATTTATCATGAGGACATTTATTAAATCCTGGATTCCTCAGTGTTTGTGGATTCTCAGGTCACCTTGCAGATCATTCCATGGAAACAACAGGCTTCTTACATCTCAGATTATTTCCTATTATGAATCTATAAACCAGTGTAAAAAGGAACTGCCAGAACATTTCAACTTTGCAAGTGATGTCTTAGATGAGTGGGCACGACTGGAAAAGGTAGTATTTGTCTTTTATTTTATAAACATTGAGTTGTAGTTTTACCCCAGCTGGCAACAAAGAACCACAGAGCCCCTGGATTACACACACAAACTCCCCAGTGGGATGGGAAAGAGAATCGGGAGAAAATAAAGGTAAAACCCCTGGGTTGAGGAAAGAACAGTTTAAGAATTGAATTATTATAGAATAATCATAATCGTAGTAGTAGTAGTAGCAGCTCACTGCCCACCCATCGATGCCCAGCCCATCCCCAAACACCTCCCAACCAACTTCCCCTTGGTTATAAACTGAGCAGGACCTTCTGTGGTGTGCAGTATCCCTTTGGGCTGTTCAGGTCAGCTGTCCTGAACCCTCCCAGCTTCTCGTGCACCTCCTTGCAGGCAGAGTGTGGGAAACTGGCAAGTCCTTGACTTAGAGTAAGCACTGCTTAGCAACAACTAAAACATCAGTGTGTTTTCAGCACTACACTCATCCTAAATCCATAAACCACAGCACTTTACTAGGACTTAGTAAGAAAATTGACTCTATCCCAGCCAAAATGAGGACACAGTGGAACAAATCTCAGATTAAACCAGTTTTCCTCATGGGTACTGGACAGTATTAGCTGCAGAGTGGAAAACACCATTTTATTTTGTTTATCAGAAATACAAATGTCATTCTAAGCGACTCATTTCCAGAGGCGATTTTTTTCGTCAGGAGTTATTTTGTATCAAAATGAAACCTTTTAAGGTTTGTCTTATCTTAATGTCCTCTGACGTGTTGCAGGATGGAAGAAAACCAGCAAATCCAGCTTTTTGGTGGGTCAACGATGAGGGAGAGGAGGTGAAGTGGAGCTTTGAAGAGCTGGGCTCTCTGTCGAGGAAGGCAGCCAATGTCCTGTCTGAGGCCTGTGGGCTGCAGGCAGGAGACAGAGTTATAGCAGTTCTGCCTCGAGTTCCTGAGTGGTGGCTGCTGAACGTGGCCTGCATGCGAGCAGGTGAGCGACTCACTGGCCTGTTGGGTGCAGAGAGAAAGCAAACAGAGGCTACAAGCCATAGGCTTGATTGGTGGGAAGAAAATGCAAGCAGGAATACGTTGCTGTGACCTCTAGAACTGATCTTTTGCCTGGAAGGAGAATTGGCAGCACCCACACAGGAACCACAGTGACAGACACGGTGCAGTCACACCTCAGGTGAAGCCAGGGAGGGTTGGATGGCTGCAGCCTAAGGCCAGACTTGACCTCATGCATCATAAGGCAGCTGAATTTATAATGGAAGAACTTACAGAATCAGTGTCATTAATAATTCAGTATGTCTATTTTGCTCTGCTTTTAATCTGCCAAACATCCATGGTGGATCAAATCAGCATCAACAGAGGGACACAAGCAAGTATTTTTGGGAAATGCTGAGTTTTCTCAATTGCTTCTTGCTTTTTTCCAGGAATTGTCTTTATTCCAGGAACATCCCAATTAACGGCCAAAGACATCTCCTACCGCCTCCAGGCTTCAAAGGCCAAGTGCATCATTACCAATGACACGCTGGCACCTGCAGTGGAACCTGTCCTGCCTGGCAGCCAGTTTCTGAAAAGCAAACTCCTTGTAGGCAAAGGGAGCAGGGATGGGTGGCTGAACCTCAAAGAACTCTTTGCGTGAGTATCCAGCTCTTTTCCCCTCATCCCTGTGAGGTGAAGGGAGCTGTACCAGTCAGGTGACATTGCTGAGTTTTGAGGTTGGTTTTTAAAATACAAATGAGTTACATTTCTCTGTTAAGTCACTGCACTGTGATTACACTGCATTAAGTACAGATTCATCCAACCTAGGTTTTGGGAGCTAAGTTCAGGTCCTCAGCTTCTTCTTGCCCCTCAGCTTTGTGAATCAGAGTGTCCTTGTGACAGGTGAAATATGTTCTCTAACTCTTCCCTGTGATATGTAATACAACCATTTATTTAGTAAGATCCTATAATTTGGGGTAACTTTCCTATTTAACTCCTAAACAATGACAACACTGATTCCCTGCTGGAAAACTGCATGTAGTGACTGGAATGTGCCATTTCTTCTGAAGGGTTGCATCTGCTGACCATAAATGTGTCAAGACGAGGAGTCAAGACCCAATGCTAGTGTATTTCACCAGTGGAACTACGGGCTTCCCAAAAATGGTGGTGCAGTCCCACAGCAGTTATGGAATTGGATTTGCAACCAGTGGCAGGTATTGCCTTGCAGTGCTTCCCAGGGTCCTCATTAAGTGATGTGATCACCATGAAATGGAACAAGTGACCATAAAACTCCAGTAAATGTAGGCATTTCACGACTGTAGGTTTTGCACCTTCCTAATCTTTCCCCTCTCACCGTGAAACCCTTGTTATTAAAAGCTTCTTGAAGGCTCAGTTGAGCTCATCATGTGCAGAGCTGAGCCACTCACAGGCTGAAAGAAGAGGAGCAATAAGGAAAGTCTCCCTACAGCCACACCAGAGGAAGTCAAGTGCTCTCATGTTGGGTCAACCTTCCCTGAGTAGCAAAGCAACCTTGGGCCATTTCATTCTACCTTAAAAGTTACAGTTCAGGTTAAATCTGTGACTTGGTACCGATTTGCTTTCCCTGGAAGGTTTTTCATCTCTGCTTTTTCATCAGGTATTGGATGAACTTGACTCCTTCAGATATAATGTGGAATACCTCTGATACTGGCTGGGCAAAATCAGCCTGGGGCAGTGTTTTTGCACCATGGATCTGTGGATCCTGTGTCTTTGTACACAGTATGCCACAGTTTAAACCAGAAGTTATTGCAGAGGTGAGTAATCCCCACATCCCAAGCAATCCAAAGATACCAGAATGCCTATTCTTCTTCTCAGCTGTTTCTCAAAACCAATCAGCTGGACATTTCTCCTCAACATTGGCCTCCTGTGTGGCGTGGAAGCCTTGACTTTCCCAAGAATAGTACCAGAAAAGCTCTGGTCTAGTTCCCTATCCCCAGTTAGGCTTGAGCCTGGGACACAAATATCTTGAAAAGCACAAAAAAAATCTTAATTGGAACTACTGCTCTCAGTGGTTCTTCATTTACATGAGTAACTTTTGTTGGACAGAAAGTTCTATATTTTCTACAGGAGTTGGACTGACTGGTACAGCATCTTCATGGTTCTCATCTTGCAGACATTTGAGCACGGAAATTGTGCTAATCACCTGCACATTGACAAGGTCAGACCCACCGTTACACTCTCATTTTCAACAAAATAACTTCCTCTTGTTCTAGACTCTCTCAAGATACCCCATCACCACCTTCTGCACGGCTCCCACTGCCTTTCGCATGCTGGTGCAACATGATCTGAGCAGGTACTGCAGGGAGGGGAGGGAGACTTTGGTACAATGCTGGGACAGTTCTGGATGTTCCTTATGTTCCTTAATGTTTTTTTTCTATTAAAGGCAATCTAATTAGCAAAATTGGCTCTCAGTAATGAAGGCTGTGTTCTGAAATATGAGAATAATTTAGCCACACTGTAGGCCACTTGGGCTTCAGGATTTGGTCTTCGAAAAGACAACACCGGGGAAACAAGGGAGATAGTTTTAAGTTGTCACTTGCTCAGAACTTCAGGTTCACAGGTAAATTTAAGTCAACTGGGCAGCATTGGATCAGGGAGTTACTGGTGCACCATGGAGTTGCTCTCATATGCTTGAGAATGAAGGGAGCAGTTAGAGGAGTTTCACATCCTGAGAGTTATTTGGCAGCTGCTCTCCCCTGTTTGTTACTCTGCAGAAGATCCAGCTTGTGAGAAGTGGTTTGTAAGGAGTTTTCACATCTTTGGTAAGATGCTTATTCTTGTCACATAGGTCTTTCATCCTGACAAAAGCCAACCCAGGTTTAGCAGAAAGCCCAGGCTCTGTCTTCCTATTCAGCTTTACCTTCAGTTTTAGGTACTCCTACTCAGAAAGCTGAGGGAGGCTGTTCAGTTAAGGCCATTCACTGCTCATTTCAGGAGTTAAGAAAATTATTTCATTTGCTATTCCACTCCAGTTACAAGTTCCCCAGTCTGAAGCACTGTGTGACCGGAGGGGAAGCACTGAATCCTGAAGTGTTGGCGAAGTGGAAAATCCAGACAGGGCTGGATATCCATGAAGCTTATGGCCAGACCGAAACAGTACGTTTGCATTAATTCTGCAGTATGCCCCTTCAAAGCTAACAATACCAGAGCCACAATATCCTTGATAAATCAACAGAAAAGTTGAGAATCACTTATACGATTAAAAAAAAAGAATTTTGTATAATTATGATTATATAGTTCCAGAATAAGCAAGCTGCACATGTTAATGGTTTAGACCCCTGCAAAAACCATGGCACAGACACTTCAGATCAAATAAGTTGTAGGAGATCCCTTCATCATCTTTACTTCAAAAGAAAACTAAAAAAACAATTTGCTCCAGCTATCAATTTGGCCTGTAGGAGGTTTTAATGGCAAATATTAAACCTGCTCACATCCCAGACGTCTCTGTAAGTGAATATTAACAAAACTATTAAGAGTCAGATCTCAGCCTTCTCTCATCTTGCCCTTGAAATGGTCCCAAATTAATTGTCCCATTATTGAAATAAAATCTGCAATAATTTCACATCTGCTGTCTTGCAAAGCCAAGTGTTTGCAGGAGAATTCACTGGCTCAGATTCAGCAAAACCAACCTCACATGGGTCTGACCTGAAATGCCTCTCAGCCCCTCTCTGATATTTTCAAAAACCGCAGTGCTTTGGTCCTGGTTCAGCCCTTGTCACAACAAAGTCATGGAAGGGTGCCTAATGCAAACAATAACAAAATTTACAAGATGTTGCAACAATTTTTTAAAAAGTTTTTAAAACTCTATTCTGCAGGTGGCTCTCTGTGCCAATATGAAAGGGATGAAAATTAAACCTGGCTCTTTGGGAAAAGCTGTTCCCCCTTACGATGTGCAGGTACGTGGGTATGTGGCAGCTGTGGGTAGAAGAGAAGGCAGTGCTGGCTGCGTCCCTTCTCTGGCCTGCCCTGAGCTGCAGCAGATGTTCTGTGAGCTGACCAAAGCACTGCTGCTGTGCCTGTCCCTTGTGCAGATCGTAGATGAGCGTGGGGCCGTTGTGCCTGCAGGGGAAGAGGGGAACATTGCTGTGCGAGTGCAGCCCACGCGGCCCTTCTGCCTGTTCTCCGAGTACTTGGTGAGCCTGGTGTCTGTGTCTGTGTCTGCTGGGAGACTCGGGAGAGACCCAGGGCAGGGCTCTGCCAGGAGCAGAACTTCATGCAGGATCTTCACAAGGTCTCACTGGGTTACTTGAGGACTTTGATCCTGCTCAGTGTGTGGCGGTGCTGAGGTGCAGGACATTCTTAAGAAAAGAGTAGAATCAGGCAAACCCAAAGGTATTCTCCCCTGCAATTGAACTATCGTATGGAATAAGCTTTGGGGGACCTATCTGTGGTTTTAATCCTCTTTTGAACACACATAATATTTCTATATTTGTAGCATACTCAAACAACAACTTGTAAAATGTAATTTCTCACTATGTGATAAAAATCTTCTTTAGGTTCAATGCTATGACTTGTGTAACCAAGGGGTGACACTGGATGTAGAGCTCCTATAGGTCAATGCCAATAATGAAGTTTGTCTTGCAGGTGACCTCATTTGAGTTTTGGTCCTGACATTAAGGGTAAAGTTTCTTTTGGTAAGAGCTTATTGTGGCAAACCCCTGTAATGATAAATCATTTCCCTGAACAGAGTGAATTACACATTTTTGTGGGTTGTACATTTGCTGTGATGGCTGGGCATTTTGATAGAGCATGACATTTTCACTCTAGAACAGAAATTTCTACACACACTTTTTGATGTGTAGTTCTCTTTTCCTCCTGTGGCATACTTCAGATGTCAAACTGCTAATTAACGTGGCTCTGGGTTTTTTAGTTGAAGATATAAAACAACATTGAACACACTCATTTCAAAAACAACTTAAAAATTATTTTGATAATTTTTAGCACCACTGGAATGTAAATGCATTACGTTTCACTAAGAATCAGATATATTTTTTGAAATGTTTGATTATCTCCAGGATAATCCAGAGAAAACTGCTGCCTCTGTGCGTGGAGATTTTTATATCACCGGGGACAGAGGCACTATGGATGAAGAGGGATATGTCTGGTTTGTCGGCAGAGCTGATGATATCATTAATTCTGCTGGGTAAGGCATTTCCTTTTAGATTTGCCTCATCCAATGGCACCTGGAAGGAGCAGCGGGCTGGTCCGTGCTGCTGGGGCTGACCTCTCCTCCCGCTCTCCCAGGTATCGCATTGGCCCCTTTGAAGTGGAGAGTGCCCTGATCCAGCACCCGGCAGTCTCCGAGGTGGCTGTTGTCAGCAGCCCCGACCCAGTCCGAGGGGAGGTAAAAGAAAATAGGAAAGAGATGCAGAAAAAACCGCCTTTCTTCTAAGCATCAAATTCCTTATATGTACCAGGCTGCCTTGGAATTCAGAATGTTGCAGATTTTTGAAATTAAGTGGGCTCAAATTTTTAAAATTCCTATCTTGATAGATGTTAGAATTTCAGAATAATTTCTTTGCTTGCAGGCTTTGGTGTGGGGAAAAATAGTTTGGCTTTTCACACTAATCCTGGCATATTTCTTTCTAAGAAATAAAATTTTGATTATTTCTTATTTTTCTGCTTAGTGCACTGTAGCAATGACACTGAGAGTGTTTAACTTTTGTTTTATATTTTCCAAATTTGCAACATTTCTTTGAGCAACTGAGATGAGATTTTCAGCTTTAGCAGGATATAACCTTAAGGAAAAAAGAAATAAAAGCTGGAAATATGGAAAAAATCTTCAGCTCTAGAATGGGTTCTTCACAGCACAGCATTCTGTAATAACCTGCCAATGAAAAGGGAATTAAAGAAAAAACCAAATTTTGGCACTCTGAATTTTGACACTCCCTTTTGGCACCAAATGTATCCCTTTATTCCCACTTCTGGAAATTAATGGAATCCCTTTCTCTTTGTGGCACAGGTAGTCAAAGCCTTCATTGTTTTAGCTCCTGCTTTTGTGTCACACGATCCAGAGAAATTAACTCATGAGCTTCAACAGCATGTCAAGAAGGTGACTGCACCTTACAAGTATCCAAGGAAGGTAAGTACAGCCCAAAAAGACAGGTTCTCTAACTGTACCAGAAACTGAGCATTTTTTCTCCTGCCTCAGCTCTTTTTCAACAGCATTCTGACGAACACTCCACCCAGAGTTAAATGAAATAAAAGTAGGTGACGGGGTCTGTTGCAGCTGTAGCCTTGGGTTGGCTGTTTGTGCTAAAAAGCACCCAGAGGGATGCAATGGTCATGAAATTTTACTTCTTGAGGGTCCTGTTTTCTTTCATGGAATCTGGGAGTTTTCACAGCAGCCCAGATGGGCAAGGAATTCAGTCAACATTTCATCAGTCCAGCCCATCTTTTTACCCCCCAGCCATAATGGAAGTATGTCTTTCCTTCAACTGTCGATTCAACCAGAACATATTTTTGCCTTTCAGGTGGAATTTGTTCAGGATCTGCCAAAGACAACTACTGGGAAAATCCAGAGAAGAGTTCTAAGGAGCAAAGAGTGGGCAAGCATATAAAAAGAGCAAGAGTGATCTGGAAGTCAAGGAGAGAAATATCCCATCAGCTCTACCAACCACAACACATCAAACATGGCACGTGTTTGATCCAGAACACTTGGAAACATTGAAAAAACAAGCTATGGAAGGAAAAGGAGAAAACACTCATATAGCTTAAAGATATGTGGTATTGGAGCTGCTTTTGCCATTGACTGACAACTTTTCAGAAGGAAGGAGTTGCAAGTAATTCGGAGTGTGGGATGGGAGAGAGAGAGGACAGGCCCAGGTGCATACAAAAATCTATTTTTTTAACTGCAATTTGTATAAACAGCTTCCTTACAAAAAAAAAAAAAAGTGTAACTACAACTCTCAGATACATACAAATAAAAGAGAAATTAATAAAAATCATCTTTGTCCTGTGGTGGGTATCAGCAGTCCCTTGATATATTCTTTTCAAAAACAACCACTGTAACATTCTCAAATTCTTTCAGAGGGGAAGGAGAAAGACATTTCTTTTTAATGCTTCTCTTCTTCATGATGAATTTGTGATCTATTAAAATGGTTAAAGTCGAGGCAAAAGAAGACCCAAAGTGCTTTAGGTTAAGGTGCAAATTGCTCACAATTAACAATGGTGTAAATGATTACAAGGAAAAGGTTACTCCACAGAGAGAGTTTTGCTCCTTGCTCTGTTTTGTGCCACATTCTGCTCTCGTTACTCCAGAAGAAGTGAGCAATAAAGGCAGAAGGGGCTCACTCCACAACCTTTATGAAGGAGTGCCCAGGTTTGACATCTCCAGGGAGCAGCTGATCCTTGCAGTGCCTCACATGGGAAGCATGTCCTGACAGGTGAGTGGAGGGAATGAGGAGGATCTGCCCCCGCAGCTCTCGGTCTCTCCTGCCCACAGCAGACAGGTCAGGAGAATGAATAGAAAACTCTATCAAACTTGGCGGCTACATAGCGAAATGAAGGTTCTTGGGATTGATGTGGTGAGTGGATGTAGCAGTCAGCAAGTGTTGAGGCTAAAGCAGTGAGATTCTTGATGGAAGTAGTTTGGAAACACCCAGAAAGGAAAAAGGAATAGAGAATCAGGTACAGAACGTATGAAGCAGGAAATTCTTCTAATGCAGACAATAACATCTGATGTTGTGCTTTACTATGGAGACTTGTGGGCAATTAATTAAAAAATTAAAAATATGAGAAAGCAGGATAGGAACTTAACATTTAATTAGCATGTTAAAATCATCAGTCTGGCTCTGACTAACTTAAGTGACTTTAATGAATAACTCATTAACTCATAACTGGATTATCTTTGGCAAGTCTCAATATTATTTTTCTTTTCGGATTGTTTTTTTTGTTTGTTGTTGCAGGATTCATAGCGACAATTCTGCCAATTTTCTTACATAGTCTACAGCATCTACATTCATAATCTTCTGTCATGAAGCTGTTTAAATTACAGAGTCTAAAACTCTTGTGGACTCTGAAGCCTCCTAAAAGGACTTTCCATGGATATCCCAGGCTGCTTTCCACTGATGTACATTCCCAGTATGAGTCCATCAGACAGGGCAAACAGGAAATACCAAAGTACTTCAACTTTGCAAGTGATGTACTGGACAAATGGTCTGAGATTGAAAAGGTAGGTGATCTTCTGTTGTGTCAATGAAATATTTTAACTTTCATTTGGAATAAGCTGAGTTTTTTCTTTACAAAAACAATCAGCTGCCAAACCAAATTTGCATTAGGAATTTATACAAAAGCTCATTCTTGCTTGTATATCTTCTATGCCAGTTGTCAAATGCTCAGATCTTCCATAATTTACACATGTCTCTGCATTATTATTTCATGGTCTTTCAGAAGAAAATGTTTTGTGTTTGAATCCCTCTGTTTTGTAGGCTGGAAAGCGACCATCAAACCCTGCTTTCTGGTGGATAAATGGCAAAGGAGAAGAAGTGAAGTGGAGCTTTGAGGAGCTGGGGTTCCTGTCTCGGAAAGTGGCCAACATGCTGACTAAAGAATGCGGACTGCAGAAGGGGGACAGGCTTATCCTGATCCTACCACGAGTTCCAGAGTGGTGGCTGGTCAAAGTGGCTTGTATGCGAGCAGGTCAGTGAGGCAAAATGGTCATTGCAAATCGGTTGAGAGGATCAAGAACGGATCTGGTTTATCAAGGACAAATAATGTAATAATCCAGTGAGTGGCCTAGCTACCAGGCAGTCCTGAGGGGTTTTCACTAGAGGCCATAGGAGAGGTAGCTCGTGCAGCAGGCAAGAAGATGCCAAAAGGCAGGGCAGAGCCATTGAAATCACCAAACAGGCCCACGTTTCATTCCTGACAGGAGAGCACAGGCATCTGCATTAGTCTAATGTAACTGCTTGGGTGGGGAACATCAGGACAAATCCGTGTCAGAGATCCGTTTGGGAATAGTCAGTAGTTTAGGATCTCAGGAAAGAATCAGATGTAGACAAAATGCCAACAAGAACTAACTTTATCACTCTTCCAGGAATCGTCTTAATTCCAGGAACATCCCAATTATCAGCCAAAGACATACTGTACCGACTCCAGGCATCAAAGGCCGTGTGCATCGTTACCACGGACAAGCTGGCTCCTGCAGTGGACTCGGTGGCATCCCAGTGCCAGTTCCTGAAGACCAAGCTGATGGTGTCCAAAGGCAGCAGGGAGGGATGGCTGAACTTCACGGAGCTGTACCAGTGAGTACGAGCCGGCGCCACTGCAGCCACGAGGACAAAGCAGACCTGTTCCCGCAAGCGCTCCTTTGCTTCGACTACAACCAACTGAAGTCATGATTACATTCTCCTTTTCACAGAAACCAATCTGCTGACCATTCCTGCATCAAAACAAGGATTCAAGACCCAATGATTATCTTCTTTACCAGTGGAACTACGGGCTCTCCAAAGATGACTCAACATTCCCAGGGTAGTCTTGGTTTCAGACCCCTTTTAAGTGAAAGGTATGAAAGACTTAAGCCCAGTTGAACATAAGATAATTGAAGCTGCATGGTAGAACTATTGTAAAAAATTACTGAATGAGAAAGACCAGTGCACATGCCCCGTCCTTCTCCCTTTGAAATCAGAGTAAAAACCCCATCAATTTGCTAGGGACTAGGATCATCCCCAGTGCCTCAATCTTCCAGTTAATATCTCTTACCCTCTTTCTGGAGTGATTCAAAGGATAGCCATTACCTGGGGAGACTGTAGCACAAAGAACCAAGAGATACCACAGTGTTTGGGCTGCAAAAAGCTTTGTGACACGTGTAGATGAGCAGAGGCAGAGTTTGTTGGTTGCAGAGGCCACCCTGGTCCCTCAGCAGCCTTAGAACTGAAATACCTTGGTATCCAACCCAAAGTCCACAAATGCTGCTGTTTCAACAGTATCTTCCTACCTAGTGGAAAGCCACTGTGTGGGAATTCAGACTCCTCTCTCTGCCTCACTCTATCCTATGTTGCGACTGACATCACATATGTATGATATACATATGTGTGTATATGTATATTTCTGCAAATATATACTTAAGTGCCCTTTAATGCTCGAGCTAACTCATAGAAAAATTTATTTATAGTGTTCAGTGCTCATGTATCTTGTCAGAAATCTTGGGCTTGTTGGGATTTTTTTTTCTTTGTGGTTTGGGTTTTTACACAAATATTTCTTATTATCTTTTTTTTTTTTTTTCTGTTCTATCAGGTACTGGTTGGATTTGACTCCCTCTGACATGATATGGAACACAGCAGACACAGGATGGATACTAACTTCAATAGCATCTTTTTATGATCCCTGGGTTTTTGGATCATGCATCTTTATACATAACCTACCACAGATGGATTCAGCAGTCATCCTAAATGTAAGGAAAAAGCTTACGGAAATGTATTCATCTGCAGAAAGGGTGCCAAAACCAATTCTTGACAGCATCCACAGACTCATGAGGGTTGTGCTTACAGTAGTGTTTGAGATGCTGTATTTGTTGTGTAAAGCCCCTATGTTCATTTTTAATGTATACAGAAGGGGACAAACACGCAATCCATTCATATATTTTGCTCATAGCTGGTGAGCACATGAATGGAAATCATCCACAAGCAGCACTAATTGCCTGCCATTCATTCTAGTGACTGTGGAAGTAATATCAGTGGGTATTAATGCAGAAATGAAGCATTTCTCTGCCCATATTGGCCAAGATGAAAGTGAACACCTTCCTGTGATGTCCTTATTCTGGCCATGCCCCAGCTGTGGGGTCCTGGTGTCAGGTAGATGAGATAGGATGGGATTTTTATAATTGAATATACAATCTCTGCATATTCCACCTACTGCAGGAGGGTTCCTCACCCAACAGAGGGTGTGGTGCTTTTACACAGGGGGCAAAGGTACTTCTCCTTTCTGTGTTAGCTGTTTACTGTACATTCCCAAGGCAGTTTTTTGTCTGAGCTTCACATGTCCATCTTGTTGTTTAACCCTCTAGACTCTCTGCAGATTCCCAATTGATGCCCTGGTCGGTGCTCCAACCTTGTTCCGCATGCTGGTGCAAAATGATCTCTCCAAGTACGTCAAGAAATTATTTACTAATGTTTAATCTACCCCAACCAAACTTTAGTCATCTCCCACATTTAACGGCTTGAGCCAAAATAGGGTAATAATTGAGCTTAAAATATCCTTCATGAGAAGACCATTGTGCAAAATTTGAGTTTTGCTGAGTTTTTTTATCAAACAGAGAAACTTGATGTTTTCCCTCAGAAATTCGAGATTTTGCTACTGTACTGTACTTTGGGAAGGACTTCTTCCTAGAAAGTCATATCAGCATAACTGCGAGGGAATGATTTGTTGTGGCAGTTGTACCTCACCCCCTGCTCCAGTTCTCACTGCCTGGCACTATTCCTTCCTTCCCTCTTGAACTTTCTCTCCTGGCCTGTTGCAGAGGGTCAGCGACCAGGGCCCTGACTCAGCAGATCAGTACTTGGTTATTTATAATCCCAGCTGACTTCAGCAAAAATTTTATTTTTCACAAGTTTAACTCCGACTGCTACTACTCATAGGTAGAGTGTTGAGCACAGACTGATATCCTTGTTGTATCGGGAGCAGAGGGATCAGGAACCCTCTGATTTCCCCACTGCATGGCACTAACTCTCCCAGCACACAGCTCTCCCATGGTGTTTACGCTTGCCTGCTCCTGGTCCCACCCTATAGATTTAAGTGTTGCCTTTCTCGCTTTTAACTCCCCATGAAGATACAAATTCATGAACCTGAAGTACTGCATGAGTGGAGGGGAACCACTCAACCCAGAAGTCATGGAGCAGTGGAAGAGCCAGACCGGGCTGGACATCCATGAAGTCTATGGCCAGACTGAAACGGTACATCTGTAGGGTCAGCAGCCTGTTAGATCTCTGGATTTCCTTTTTGCTGTAAGGTTTGTTTTGTAAGAACAGTCTGTTTCCTCCTTCACATTTCTGTGAATGTTTCAGTAATCCCCTTCCCTGGTAACCTCTGAGCAAGCTCCCTCCCACGGCTCTCCCCACAGAACCTGCCAGGAACGTGGGTTGTTGGGAGGAGATGTACTCTAACATTTCCACAAATGTCCTTAAGCTAATTCCGAGTAACAGTGACAGTCAAGAGGGCAGAGTTTGAATCCAAGGGAAGAAGACTGGTTAGCAGAGGACATGAATTTTTCACAGATAGTGGAACAGGATTCTTTCAGGGTGTTTTATGAGTTTGCTTATCTGTACCATACAGCACTGACATATGGAATCCAATGAATCCCTTACTTTGGAATTGAGAAAATACATTTAATGAATTGAGTGTGAATGTAGCCATTTTCTATTGCAAAACTTTGGTTTGATTTTGATTTTTACAGGGAATAATCTGCTCTGTTTTTAAAGGAATGAAGATTAAACCGGGATCAATGGGGAAGGCAGCTCCCCTCTATGATGTTCAGGTTTGTTGATTGCTCTTTAGATTCTATCATAGGGAATTTCTTGTTTGGTTGGATTTGGGTTTGGGGTTTGGTTTTCCATTGGACTAAAACAAGAGTTGTTTTTCATTCCAGATCGTAGACAAAAATGCCAATATCCTGCCTCCAGGACAACAGGGGGAAATTGCTGTCAGAAGCAAACCTATAAGGCCACTTGGTTTTTTCTCTGAATATTTAGTAAGAACTTTATTTTATTGTTCACCACCACTACCAGTCTCCCCAGAATCTCTCCAGTTGCATAGTGGTCCAAAAGGCTGAACATTTTCCACCATTTTATTATTTATTACTAGAGTAGTTTGTTTATTTGGATTAGTGGATGTTAGAAAAGGAAAGAAAATAATTTAAGATCCAGTTAAATTTTTTCTTAAAGAATAGAAATTATTTTAAGCCTGTTTTAGTGTGTTTTATAGCAATATCAGTACATTCTTGACTGAAAAATTCAGTTCCAGTGCATTTGGTGTTATGTGTGTTGTAGCATAATGTATAGCTAATGCATGCTCAAAATCTAAACTACTGCTTGTAAACCACTTTAAGGATAACCCTAAGAAAACTGCAGAAAGTGAACGTGGGGATTTTTATATCACTGGAGACAGAGGGATTATGGACGAAGAGGGATATTTCCAGTTTATTGGAAGAGACGATGACATCATCATTTCTTCAGGGTCAGTCTGCACACACCCATTCTAAATCCTGTAAAATTGTATATTCTTACATGTTGTGTCCTGGTGAGCTTCTGACATCATAGTCCTGTGATAGGAATGTATTGACCTCTCGACTTTGGGATACTTGCTGTTATTATTAGCTTTTCATAGACCCACAGCATCATCTTTGTGATGGTGCTGCATCCATTTCCCCTGCAACATTCCATGTGTTTCAACAAAGAATGAAGATCTCAGCTAGCAAAGGAGGGATGTTTATCTAGTTTATTTTTTTTTTACTAAAATTGAAGGAATCTCTATTGGATTCAGAAAGCTTTTGAAACAATTTCTTTTTGAAGTGAAAGAAGTTGATATTGCATGGTGTGATACCATAATGTGACACCAGCTGCTGCTGCAGACCCCAGCTATCAGGGTGGGATGGAGCTCCAGCTGAAGAGCCCCAAGGAGAAAGGGCAGATGGAGAAGTATCCACAGCCCCAGCAGTCCTCTGCCACATGACCACTATGAAACACTTCTTCTAACCCCGCCAGCCTTCCTATTTGGCCTAAAGCTTCTATAGTTGGTTGTTGATTTGTTCTGGCTTGTTTTTTTTTTCTTCAACATGACAGTTAAAAAACATTTGGTACTGGTTTTCCCAGATTGAAAATAAAGCCAAATCCCATTTTTATTTTTCCTTACCTAGGTATCGCATCGGGCCATTTGAAGTAGAGAGTGCCCTGATAGAGCACCCGGCTGTGGTAGAAACAGCTGTTGTCAGCAGCCCAGACCCCCTCAGAGGAGAGGTAATGATGCTGAATGGAGGGGGGAAAGCAGTGCATTTGTCCAAATATATAATGATGTAAAGAAATTTCTACTTTACTGAATAATGTACAGCCCTAAGACAATCATGTCATCTTAGAATAATGGAATCATTTCGGTTGGAAAAGACCTCTGAGATCGTTGAGTCCAACCATTAACTCAGCACTGCTGGGTCCACAATTAAACCATGCCCATAGCACCACATCTGCTTCCATCACGGATAATCCCAGTGGGGCTGACAAGCAAAATCCCTTCCCACGTGCACACCTTTGCTCTTCTGAGTTTCCTTTCATCCCAAGGTCTTCTCTGTGGAGAACATTACAGTGATGTTTACTTTGCCCTTGTCCTCAAGCATTTGTCTATACATTGAAATTGTCATTTTTGACCCTTGGTGTAGCCAAAGTTCTACTGTAACTGCCCAAGCATTAGACATGGGCTGCAGGCGTGGGGAAAGCACAATCCTGTGCTGGGATAACAGGGGTTACTGTCCTCAGTGTGAACTTCAGAGAGAAACAAAATGTCCCTTAGCTTCAGGGAGAACTCCACAGAGACACCTTTTATTGTCCCTTCCTCTTGACTGCCGCTGGGAAGAAAGGGCAAAGGCTCTTATTTGTAATGAGGGCACAAAAACCGTGCTTTAAACTTTCCCTTCTGCACGTACACGTGCAGAAGCTGAGCACAATCATTTCTTATCACATGCTGGTTTCTTTGTTCCTCATGACCATTGTGACTCTGAGCAGCACTGCTCACTGGTGACCTGCACATCAGCCCTTAAAAACAGATCCTGTCTGATCACTTTTCTTGATTTTACCTTACAGGTGGTGAAAGCATTTGTGGTTCTGTCCCCAACCTTTTCACCCACTGACCTGCAGAGCTTAACTCGTGACTTGCAGGACCACGTCAAGAAAACTACTGCTCCCTATAAATATCCTAGAAAGGTAAATACTTCAGAGGTAAATACTTTAAAACAGGACACTCTTCCATGAATCTCAGGAGAATTACTATTTAGATTTTCATTATTCACTTGAAAGAGACAGCAGTAAAGATTCATCTAGAGCACTGGCTCCAGAAGAGCTTTCTCTACGTAACATTAGTTTACACTGTTTTCCATGCATTTACATAAGGTTCTTGTTCAAATTTCTCAAAATTTTCTAGGTTTTGTATATCCCAGTTACATCTCCATGTTCTATGTCAGACTCATAATTCTCCATCTTATATTTAACCTTCAAACAAGCACTTGCCAGTGCCTTTAGAGTAGCACATGACTGAATCTGAATAAGCTTTTATCTACTGATCCTCACAGCTAAGAAACAGACACAAGCCCAGGAGGATACACTTGAGGTTTCTTAGTAATCCCAGCACCACAGGGACAGGGCTACTGCAGTGCCTTCGTTCACTTGTGCAGAACTCACAGAACGAAGAACCATTAAAGTCTTTGTGGCTGTAACATCCTTTTTTCCTTCTTTTTGTCGCTCATCTCTGGCCTCTGATACCATTCAGGCGTATGCCCTTGTGCTCTAAGTTACTGTACCCAGTCTGGCCAGCTGAGAGGCAGCTCTACAGATGTTTGGCCATCTAGGCAGCCACTGAGATGGTTTCACAAGTGGTTCCACAATGTGCTGCTTTGGTTTGGCTTGGATTTGAGGCAGGCAGTTCTTGCTGATGGGAGTCCTCTCTGTTTTCCACATATGCTGAGAGCAAGTCTTGGAAAACCAGCTCTGCAGAACACGCTGCATTGTTTTCTCTCTTTATTTTATCTAGGTGGAATTCGTCAAAGAGCTGCCAAAGACAGTCACTGGGAAGATCAAGAGGAATGAATTAAGAGATAAAGAGTGGGGACGGATATAGCATTGTTTGGAATTTAACAAAACTTCTTTCATTGCATTAACACTATATAAATTTCACTACTGTAACTGCCCTCATTCTGATCTCTTTTTGTTAAATGATGCCTGAGCATCAAAAACTACAGGTAACACCAAGATGTGATATTTGTGCCTGCTTGCAGAGTTTCCAATGTCAGTACTTGACTGAATTGCATTATTCTGGGTGAAAAATAAAATTTTCAACAGACGATTTCAATAGCCTTTCCCTTTGAGACCTCATCACCCTCCCTCTTACAGCCCAGTTTCTGTTTGATGTTATTCTCAAGAGACAATAGAAAAGATAATACCTGCATCTGAAAAAGTATTCTACATCAAATATATTTTGATGCACTATTTCCTGAGAGTTTACCCCGACATCCAAAGCTTATGGAAAGGACATGGTGACTGGTATGGTCAATACCTGGGTTCCCAAAGTGCAACATTATGAAGAGGTTGCAAAAGAACATTTTTTCTGGTTTTGGATAGTGGCAGTAAAAGTCCTAAAAAGGCATTGTTACAGATGGGGGATCAGCAGTTTTATTGGATAGATTCAAAATCCACATTTTTGGTGGTAGGATGAGAACCATGCATAGGTGTCCTTTCTGGCACCAGCCAGGAGTTGAATTCTCAATGCAAAGCTGGAAGTATTTGGCACGTTTTTAAACTGTGAGGTATGTTATTATGCACAGGGTAAGGCTACTAACTTGCACAAGGAATATCATTTTATACTGAAAACTCTTCTGAAATAGACATGAGCATAAGATCCCATCTTTTGCTTTAAAAACACCTCTGGGGTAAATGAAATGAGAATTGGGATTATGTTCAGTAGGTGAGAAATAATCCTTTTATAGATGATGCTTTCATGCATCGTAAGAAACTATTCAGTTGTAGAAATTCACAGTATGTGCTTAATGTTGCACATATACATATACACTGTGTTTAAATAGATGTTTTGTGTATGCATTCGGCACATAAAATTGCTCTGCTTGCATTAGTAAGAAAGTTAATATTTAGTTTTATGTCTTGAAATGCTTAATATGTTTCCAGAATGCGTTTGGAACTTGATCCTGCAGATTTTCTGGATTGTGATTTTTGTGACTTTGCATGTGTTATTTTAGCCAGTCCATTGAGCAGGAGCATTTTATAAGTGATCTACAACTTCATCTCCTTTCCCACAATACCAAAAGTTGAAATTAAGCTTTAATGAAAAACAGAGCAGCCTTTAGGTGAGTTTGGGTTTAGTTATTCAAATGGATTTCAGATTGTTGATATAAAACTAACTCTTCTGCTAATACTTGATCTGTGTCTAAACAGCCATCCTGTAAGAATAAAAAACTAACATAATTTATAAATGAAATGTATGTAAGCTTATCTGTTTGAAAAGGGTTTGTTATTGAAAAGATCAGTAGGAGAAGGGGTAATTTGCCAAGTTTGGCCATCACACTCAGGTGTTAGATTTAAGATGCAGACCAGAACTCAGCTGGTGTCTGAGCTTCCATCAGCTGTGGCAGAGCAACAGAGCAACTGCTCATTTCTTAATGGGTTCCCTTACAGTCCTTAAAATCCAAAATAAAGTTATCTTCAAACACAATCTCACAGGCTTCTAATGAGTGTAGAAAATTAAATCCCCCATGAGAGCAAGTAGTTTGCTTAATGTGATTCTATTGGAAGAAAAGTGAACAAAATAAGGTTGTGCTCAAATCTGGCTGCAGCAGGGTTTTAAACTTCCCTTTTCCTGTATTACAGCTTTGTTCTGAGAGATTTTTCTCTTCTTCATTCAGTCAGAACAGAGGGAAAACATTGAATATTTTAAATGTAATGCCAGTTTTGGAACAGAAAAACAAGAAATTGGATTAGATCTTTAAGTGCAATCAAAAAAACAAGCTGAAAAATGTAATCTGGTCAGTTTCAGCATCTGATTCTTTTTAAGGACATTCGGATTTCAAATGTGAGTACTTTCTGGAAAAGTAATCCACTTTAAAGTGCAGCAATCAGATTTTTAAAGTAATCAATTTATTCCAGGTAAGTAATAAATTTTAAAATATAATCTAATTATGAACTTTGAAAGTAATTGATTTTAAAGCAATTAAAAAAGTACAATCCTGAAAGAGGTTTTGGTACTGGTCTGTGCTGAGCTTTAAACAGACCTGGCTAGATTTTTCCCTGAGCCCTGGCAGGGGCACAGACTGGACACTCCAGCAGGGAAGGGCTTGCTCAGGAGGTTTCCTCCCTGCTGGAGCACAGACTGCTCAGTCTGCACATTGCCTGTCAACGTGTTCTTGCAGTTTTGCAATGATACAAAACCTGAACCTGACCAGGAAAAAAGGAAGAAACAAGCTGGTGAAACAGAACGTTTGTGTTTGATGTGTGGGCAGGAGCCCTTGCTCTGCCTCCCTGCCCAGGGTTTCATGTAACAACACAAAGCCCCTCAGTTGCTCCCTTTGAAGTCGAGGTTGTGCTCAGTTTCAGTGGTGTGTGTTTGTCCTGCACCACTGACTTGAGGAATTACTGAGTCAACCAACTGCTATTCTCTGTTTCTCTAAAACAGAACTTGTTCTTTTTGTTGGGCACTGGGAGTGATGTGCTGCCTGCCAGCTAAATCCTAAAAAGGGCCCACAGCTTTTAAATTTTCAGGCTTGCCACAGAAAAGGAGCACAGCTTGGAATGAAACTGCTGTTATTCTTCTGTACAGACAAGTTGGGGTTTATTCAGTTACTATCAAAGATGATCTCTGGAAACATTCACAGGAAGAAGCTGAGAAAGACAGAGTGGTGCTGAGCTCCTGACCACAGTGTACTCATCCTGGACTTTTGTGTATTCCAGCTGTCGGTCTTAAGAGGACAACCTGCTGAATAAGGGTGGAAGATACACATTGCTGTTCTGCTGCTTTGAAATATTTCTACAGCACTGTATTCTCCATAACTTTAAATTGTACATGGGAGAAAAGGTTTTTGAAAATCGTGATAGAAGGGGAGAAAATGGACTGGTCCTTATTTTTGTATCTGCAGTGCTGTTACTGAAAGCCACGATATCTGTAACTCTTGTGCTAAACATTATTTTGTGAGAATGTTTTTTAATCATTGTTGGTGATCAGGCTTCCAATTCTAGCCAGTACTGTGTTGCATAGAGTTTCAGGATTAAATATCATCAAGGATTTCCTGGACTGAGGTGTCAGTTCAGACTGTGAGATATTTCCGTAACAGTCAAGCCGTTCGGTGGTTACGGGCACAGCAGAGGTTTAGATCATCCCTGCTAGGTCACAGCTCACATTTCTTGTTACCTCTCTGTAGCCCTTGCACTTCACACAGTGCTATTACAGCACTTGATTCAGAAGATATAAGTAGCAGTTGAACTCTATGACCAAGGCTGTATTTAATAGGAGTACAAAAACACCAGTGAACAAAAAAAAAAAAAAAGCACAGGGTTATTTATCTCAGATTTTCCTGGTTCTGCTGTAAACCCACTGTGCACTACCCATAACCACATGTGCTGGTAGCAGGAGCCTGGGAAAACAGCAAATGTGCTGTGTAGTAAAGCTGTTGATGACCTTGCAGGACAGCTATTTTGTACTTCAAGTCTCCCTTCCAGTTCAGATGTGTGAGACTTGTTTTGCCACCTTCTTATTTCTGGATTGAATGGTGCTGGTACTCAAAAAATCAGGAAAAGCTGTGAAGTGATCAGGACTGAAAGGGAAAAACACCTAATAAACTTCCAATTTTATTGCACTTTCAGTTGTTATCATCATCCCAGGGACAACACAACCGACAGCATCAGACATCTGCTATCGATGGCTGGCTTCGAAGGCAAAGTGTGTTATTGCAATTGCTGCTCTTGCTCCTGTGGTGGACTCGGTTGCATGCAGGTGCCAGTTTCTGAAAATAAAGCTAATTGTGTCTGAAAGCAGCAGGGCTGAGTGGCTGAACTTATTTGCTCAAGAAAGCACCTTCTACCTTAATTGTTAGAGTTATCTCTAGTGGAAATTTCCTCATGTTTAAATACTCCTGTACACCTGTATCTCATTAATGAATTAGATACCTCTAAAGGGGTAGGACAGAAGGCAATTTAGTCTCTTTTTTATATAGAAAAGGAATATTTAGGAATAGCCCAACTGCTAATTATAAAATAAGTAGTCTTATGATGCCTATATTTTTTACATAAGACTATAAAACAATACAGAAAAGTGGGCAGGAATTACTCTTTTATTGACAGTTGTGGCCTATTTACCCTCTAAAAGACAAAGAAAAATATTCTATACAAATTATTCCAATCCATATTCCTAAAACCTGATGATAACAAGGCTAATGTGAATAGCTTTTCACTATGACACTGGACGCTGTAAGATGAACACAATGTCTTTAGGAATCCTCTGGACAGATCACTGTCAGTCTGCCTCCCTGGCAGGATAATCACCCTGACTTCCCTGCTGCCCGTGCCCTGGGCTGCCTCAGCTGCCTGCTGAGCTGGCCAGGAGGCTCTGGGGCTCTGCAGTGGGAGCTCCTGGGCAGCAGCAGCCACCAGCCAGCACCAGCTGGCCTGGGACAGACTCCCCACACATAACCTTGCAGGAATGGGTGGTGTTTGCAGGCTGAGCCAAACCTTTTCAAACATCAGTCCTGGCAGAGCATTTTTGTCTGGTTTTGTACATGCCAGGCCACAGTTTGATCCAAGAGCAATCTTAAATGTAAGAACACAGTGCCCACAATGAAGTTACTCATATTTCATGTTGTTTTCCAGGCAGGCCACAAAACTAAGCCTCTTAGGTTTACAGGATTAGGTGTTTTAAGATGGCATAACCACAGGGTGATTGCTCTCTGAATAGGAATATAATACAGGAAGGATTTTGCAGCATGATTCATTTGGGCACAGGATATTACCAGCTGCTTCCCATCAGTGGGAGTTACTGGGGTTACTTAAAGCTCTCCCCTACTGTATTTCACTACTAAAACGATAAATGAGCTGAATTACATGTAAATTAATATTTTAATTACACAGCTGTGACCCTCAGGAAAGGCAAGTCAGTACTGGAAAACACCAAGGCTGTGAGATTGGCTTGTTCTTAAAAGAAATTATTTTCAAGCTTCTCAAGCCAATCTTAGTTTTAATTGAACACACGGGGAAGAGTGAATCTCAGGACCAGGGTTTCATACCAAGGGATGGTCCTTGTGCCAGCATTAGGACAAATTAGGACACCACATTCCACAATCAATGTATCACTTCTTCAGCTGATGTTTGGGCACTGTAACATCTCTCCTCAGCACTGACAGTGACAGCAATTAATTGGCTTTTCATGTAAGTGAGATCATAATAATGTCTTATAGTTTGTTCATGAAGGTTTGAATTCAAAACACTGAAGCACTGTCTGACCACCAGGGAACCACAGAGCTCAAAAGTGATAGCACAGTGGAAATGCCAGGGAATTCATGTGTTAACCATGAATGTTTTAAGTGCAAATTGTGAAAAATCAGAAGTAAACTGTTAGCCCTGTAGGCACACAGGTCAGTGATAGACAGGAGGAAAGAAAACACAAGATCCCACTAATTACCCTGAGTCTTTGTCCTTGAAGATAAGTAGGCTGTCATGAATCATGATCACCAACATCAGCCACCAATAAACATTCGCAGTTGGCCTTTGTGTCTGGTCTCAGATGGTTCTTTCCTTTGGGTGACCTAGATATTGATGGGTTTAATCCACACACAAAAATCTTCAAAAATTTAAAGAAAACACCACAGGAGGTAAGAAAGCAGAGTTTTAATAAACGGGTTGCAAGGGAGACAGGACTAGGGAAAAAAAGCCATCTTCATTTTCCAACTTCTAAAACGATTTTGAAAGAAGAGGAAAATACAAATTATGGCAGACTTGAATATGTCCTTTTCATTAAAACAAGACAAGTAACAAATTGTGTTCTTCAAAGTAAGTCTTTTCCCATTAGCAACACACAGGCTTTTATGCTAGAAATGAAATACTAAAGCTAGAAACTTGTACAGGAAGCATATTCAAAACCCTGTTGGAAAGCAAGTTATAGCTGCACTGGTCTGGGTTGGTTTTCAGAAGTCACAGGGACAGTCCACTGTGACAAGACAACAGAAAGACTCACTAGCATTACTTTCAATCTGAAACAAAATTAATACCATAAAGCTAAAACTGTGCCAAAAATTAAAATTTAATTCCCCTTATCTAGTAGAGTATAATGGAGAGCTTCTTTCATAAGAAGGTTCCAAGCAGTATTTAAATTCAAATTTGGAGACTTAAGAAAAAAAATAAAAACAAAAACACTTTATAAAATCCCTTAAGGGCTGAGTCTTTGGAAAGAGCAGCAAAAGGCTATTTGCAGGGAATTATTCAAAAGGATTCCATTCAGTGACTCCACCATTTACTATAAACCAGTAAGTGCTGCATACACAGCTAATGTAAACACATACATAGTTTTTGATAAAACCATCTGAAATGCCTGCACTGTACTTCTACTGTTCCAGAACAGTCCAATATTTTACTCTAAATCATCTCATATTCAAGTATTTGTATATATCGTAACAGTTCTTTCCATTCATGTCAAGACAGCATATCTTTGTGTATATATAAATAGATGTATAAAACCCTCCATCATACAGAAAATGAACAGGTTTACCTCATTCTGTTGTTCACACAGAAAAATGTTACCAAGTTCTGTAGTGGTCAGATCACTTCCTTCCCAAAACCCTCTGCAACCAGCTGTCTTTTGCAGATCTCTCACTTCTGTCAGTAATTGCTCAGAGCTGGTTCTGTGCTGCCTTTTGGCTTCTGCAGTCTCCAGATATAACAAAGGAAGAGTCCATAAATATCAGAATGGCCACATCTACATATACATGCACAGACTCCTGCTTTTAATGCCAGGTACAGGAAATGCAGAACAAAGCTGTAGGAGGACAAGCTTCACCAGAAAGCTGATGCATTCCTGAGCACCCTTACATCTGCTGTAATGTTAGTTCCACCTGCAATGAGCATTACAATTCTTACACATGTGGATTTTAAAAACAGGATTCCAAAACAAAACCCCCTCTCCTCATTCCAACACCCTTTCAGAACTCTAGGGCAACTTTTTTTATATGTTTGGATAACATTTACCCTTCCCTTACATCACATTTTCTACGCTGTCAGTGCATCATTCCCCTTGGGCTCAGATTCTATTTCACTCTGATTCTTGTTCTCTTCTTTTACTTCTTTAGAGCTCTTCTCCTCCTCCTCAGTTTCCGCTGTAACTACCTCTGAACTCTGTTCTTTTGTCAGACTTGATGGGTTTTGTTGTGCATCTTCTTTGTTGATCTTCACCACCTCCTGTAGATTGTATCTTCTGAACAGAACATAGTCCCTCACCACACTTAAGCAACAGACGGTTTTTATTATTTCCACCACAACTGTGTATTGTGGATTATTAAGATCAACTTTGTTTTCTGGATTGAGGCTGCCCACAATTCCTGCAAAAGAGGATGCAGTTTAAAAGATGCTGGGAAAACTGTTTAAGAGCATAAGCATGTCTTAATGAATGCATAAAAATTAAAGAGAGAGAAAGCAAGATCCCCCTCAGTTACAGCCAATTATGTACTTTTATAACTGCTTAAAATAGCAGAATAGAGCAGGACTTGCAGAATGTACCACCAGTAGGAGTGAAGTAACTGAAAAATTATCCCACTGCAATTACTGAGAAACAAAATACTCGAGTAAGGAGGAGGTATTTTATGAGCCAAATATTCAACAGAAATAGTAACATTATTATTTCAATACAGGATCCAGAGAGAAAGCTTGACTGCAGTCATTTCAAAGCACATATAACTGACACTGCAAATTACATTCAACATTGTTCTCTCTTCTGCCTGTTGTCTGTGAAGACATCAACACCAATAAGAAATATTGATGTCAAGCTTTTTTAAGCCTTAGAGAATCTTTTAAAATTCAACATACAGGTTTTAAGCTACAAATGTGTATGCCCACATTTTTAAGTCTGCCCCATGTTATGCATGCAATCTACTTGTGCACATAAACTTGTTCTGTTTCGTGTGAAATCCATACATACCTGCCAGTTCCTTAATTACTTCTTCCCTACTCATATGGCTGTTATTACGAGCTTTGTAAACAATCTGAAAAGTACCCTTGTTAGGGGCTTTAAACCAAGGCTCAAAAAACGTTTCCGTGTATTTTTTCATATCTTCCATAAAAGCCTTGCAAGTTCCAGAAATGGGCAGCATGCGTAGAATGACTCTTGTTTTCTTCTTTTTAGTGGTGTGCATATCCTTCAGTATATGGTGCACCAGGTTCTCAGGTTCTGTAAGAAAAACAGTTGGGTATGAGCAACAAATTAAAGGCATTATCCCTCTTCTTCCCTTTCTAAATAATAAGCTGGGGAAATGTACACTTGGCTGCACTGCTGTCAGCCTCCTTCTATGTAAAGTGTTGTTTTACTACGTCAAAACTGGAGAAGCAAAGATTATTCTATCCAAGCAGTTTCCTCTACCTTTTAACTTCTTCACTAATGACATAACTCAAGTGTCACAGCCAAAGGGAAGGGTATTTGTTTGATATACACGTGTTACTTGGAAGCCACACTCAGTGGCCTTTCACCAGCAGTGCTCAGAGCAGTGTACATTACTCAGCACCAGCTGAAGCCCCACCTATGCCCTGGGTTCTGATGAAGACCACGTTGTTGGCACCACTCTCCACGGACTGGAACCGCCGCAGCTTCTGCTCCGTGGAGGCGCGGATCTGCCCAACCTCCTTCTTCAGGGCCGCCTCCACATCGTCCTCATCCTCCTCCCTGTCGCTCCCGGACAGCCTCTCCTCGTGCTCTGAAAACTTCACACAGGCACGATTTGTTAGCGAGCACCGAGCAGCAGCGCTGGGCCCGGGGAGCACAGGCACGGGCCGGGCCTTTGCTGCAGCGGGGCTGCGCTGGGGATCGCCGGCAGAACACGGGGCTTTCGGGGGCGTGGTGCACACACACACGGCTCCTTCCACACACACGGCTCGTCCCACACACACGGCTCCTTCCACACACACGGCTCCTTCCACACACACGGCTCGTCCCACACACACCGCGGGAGCCGAGGCCCGGGGTGCCGCCCCCGCCCGGCCGCACGCACCTGCTCGGGCCCGTAGAGCAGGTCCCCGTACTCGCCCAGCAGGCTGTAGGCCTCCCCCACGCACTTGCGCTCGTTCATGTTGCAGGTGATGAGGATGCCGCGCATGCCGGCCTCCAGCTGCCGCCCGCCGCC
>VZTJ01000306.1:460108-501194 GCA_013397795.1 Orthonyx spaldingii
GCGGAAGAGGCGGAAGGCGGCCGGCGGCGGCCCGGGCCCGGGCCCCGAGGTGAGAGCGAGCGGCCGGCGCCGTGGGGAGCGGGTGCGGGCCGCGTGGCCCTTACGGCCCTTCTCGGGGTGTTGCTGTGCCCCACGCTGGGGCGCTGGGGCCTCAGCAAGGCCGGTACACCGGCAGGGCACCGGGAGGGTCGGCTGCAGACAGTGCCCGCAGGTAACATCATAGAACGGCCTGAGCTATCCCCGGGGACCATGGAGTCCCACTCCTCCCCCCAGCAATCCCACCATGCGCCTGAGAGCATTGTCCGAACGCTTCTCCAGCCTTGGCAGGTTTGGGGCCGTGACCACTACCGTGGAGAGCCTGTTAATGGCTTGGATTCTGCTCCAGGGAATGTGGACGATAACTCATTTGGACTGCTCAGCATTACATTTAAGGAATTTTTTTAAAAAAATAGATATATACTTCAATATAATCTTCTCGTAAACAAAGCAGATTTGAAAGGAGCGCTGTGTGTGCTCAGCACATGCACCCCTGGAGGATGCAGATGTGTTACCCTGGAGGTAACACCTCAGCCGGGGTACACTGAGTCAGGGCCCGCGGAACAGGAGCCGGCGCGTCCAGCCTGTGAGATCAGCCCTGTTTGTACCCGGCTGGAGACAAATTCCTGTGGTTGGCAGTACCCTCTTCTTGGTGAATCAAAACCTCCACTCTTTGTGGGTTTTTTTGTTTGGTTGGTTTTTTTTGCAAAGCTTTAATTAGGCCGTATTGAAAACAACGGTGTCATTACTTGTCTAACATGGCATGAGAGATGAGGCACTAGCAATTACACCAGCCTGTGCTATTGTTGCCAGATGGTTCTTAACCACTGGAACCACGAAGGTTGTCGCCTCTCTTTAACTGCTTTACCCAATGATAAATGTGTTTTAAGAGCACACCAGCTCAGTCCCATGTGGGCAGGCTCTGTCCAAATTACTGAGCACAAGGTTTGTTAGTGTGTAGGGGAAAACAACTTCCAGTGGTTATTTATGCTGTGAGGTTTTGCATCCTGTAGTGTTGTATGGTGTTTTTCCCCCTGTATGCCTTGATGTCTTTCCATCACATAGAAAAATAATATCTTTAAAATTTTTACAGGAGTTCTTTGGAACAGACCATCTGGTCCGTGGAGGTCTGCAAAACGCCACATTTACTTGCTAATTAGCCTTTAGAAGAATTTGTGCATTTAGGCTTAAAGAACTGTTGTGTTGAACTGTGTGGCACAGTCCCCACCTCACCTACTCGGTGCTTTCTTTCTGCAGCTTCCTTGGATTTTACTGAAGCATTTTTCCCTGCAGGGGTCAGCAAACCCCTGTGGCAGAGCGGATCCCACACTGTAAATAGAGAAAACCTCACAAGGAGTGGCTACATGTAACACTTGTACAAATGTTTAAAGCTGTACAGCAGCAAGTGGGGGAAAGGCCTGAGAGAGCAGGATGTTGGGTTTGTTTATCAGTTGTCCCATTACTGCACACATCTGCTTATGTTAATCTTTATTAAATAAATCTTTGAAGTTAGAGTACCTGCGTTGACAGTAAATTCAATATTGGAGTGTGATCTGGAAGGAAATTTCTGCCCATAATGAGTGGAAGAGTTATTTTAAATGTAGTTGATTGTATTCAAATAGTTTATTTTTCCTTCATATCCATGAACTGGTGTGAATCTGTGAAACCTCTGCTTACCAGCATTTCGCTTTCCACAGGAGAAGTCGTGTCGTTTGTCAGCAGCTCTGCTTGGCGAGGACTCCGAGATCAGCCAGGAGCAGCTGTTTGAGCTGCTGAAATACGCAGCTCTGGGGAAATGCCACAATGCAGCCCAGCCCAGGTACAGCCACAGCTGGGACCAGCCTGGTCTCGTGCTCTCCTGTGGTGTGAAAACATTCCTGAAGGAATATTGGCCGTGCTGGCTTCGGAATGCTCGCCGTGGAGTTGCCATAATGGCAGCCTGGGTTGTGCAGATACAGTTGTTGTTAGACTTGGCCAGGAAGCAGAATTCCTCCTCTGGCAGAAATCCTGCCATTCCATAGTTTTGTTTCATGCAGTTTTGAAAAACTGAATGACTGCTGTGGAACTGAAGAAGCTCCACCCACTGAGAAACAAAATACCCTGTTAAAATATTAACACTACACAAATATTAATGCATTTCATGTTAGATATAATCAAAACAGTGTTCTAAAGTGTTTTAGAAAAAAAAAATTAATCACTTCTCGCTTTCTCTGCGCGACTGCTCAGTACTGGAAGGGAAAGGCTGAGGAGGGTGTATAACCTTAAATGGCAAAAATATGGTGAAATGAAATGAATCTTAAAATGAAACTCAAAGCAGAAAATACCCCCCCTTTAGATTTTAATAGGGAATAGAAAATTATTTTGTGAAACTTATTTTGATGCATTAATTCACCAGATTGCATCTGCAGTTGAAGTCACTGGTATATTCACATTCTGGTGCATACAAATAAGGTATACTTGCCTTGAACTGGTATGCAGCAGAAATTTGCAATAACTCTGTCTCCCATATTCTGTTGCTTCCAGGAATATGTGGCTGTTAGAGATAAGCTATAAAGCCTCTTCTTATTGAAATCACTTGGCACTTTGCCATTTACTGACTTAAAAGCTGGGCTGGTTCCAACTTTTTTTTTTAAGAGTGCTTGATAATTGTTTTGCTTTGATTTTTATTTTATTTTTAATTATTGCTCTTTTTAAACTGCAGCTGGTGCCGTATTTATCACCAAAGCCACCTGGCTGGGGTTGTGGTTGTCGTTGTACACGAAATGAGCCAACTCCATTTCTACAGATTCTATTTACAGTTCAAACACCTCAGAAGAGTGTTCCGGCATGTAAGTCCCCAAACTGCATCAGTGACTTTTAAACTTCTTCCAGTCCTGAAACCACATCCCAGGGATAATAGCTGCAGTGGAATTACTACTTTTCCAAGGATGTGGCCATCCTTGACTCTTACAGCAAGTGAGAGGATCTGTTTGCAGCAGTTGTCAGCTCAGAACAAAGGACAGGGCTTTGATATTAGGAACAGGATTTTAAGACTTATGTCTTTGAAGCTTTACCAGGTGAAATGTTTATTGATGTTTCAGTCCTCTGACTGTCTCCTGCATCTACATGATGCCAATTAGATTATAAATACCTTGGAGTAATTTCAATAATCTGGAATTTACTCTGAGTGAGGAGACTCTCAATAGAGTTATGCTAGTCCCACTGGCTGAAAAATATCACTTTTATTATGTGCATTTTATGTCATTTCTCCCATTTCCCAGAACGATTATTAAAAAAATTGTTTTAATTTTCTGAGTTACAAGCAACATTTTTGAAGGAAGAAAGAAAGAAAGGCTTGAATTCTAGAGACTTCTTCCTGAACTGCAGCAAATATAAATCATGACTTAACTGGAAAGACTGGAACTGGCTTTAGTTTCTATCAAAGCAAGTCTTGAGATTTGCCTTCTTGATCCTATCAGGCAAGGCAAATCTGTCCTGTAGTACAAAGAATCCTGTATCATCCCTCATTGGTTTGTGTTGGGTTTTTCTACTTGATAAAACACCAAATGTATTTGCACTATTTCTTTATCCATCCTTCTCTGAATTTGGCTGGTTTGGGGATCAATAAACCCCTCGTTTGCTTGTTACTTCTGCCTGTCTTTCAAAGTCACTGACACATGGGTTTTTTTCAGAGATTCACATTAACACCTTCTGCTAACTTCCCAGTCAGCCTGTATGGAGAAGGAACAAACCTGAAACCTCAAAACACTCCACAAGGTATTTTGTTTGGGTTTGCATTATCTCTTGCAAGACAGTGACTCACTTTGAACAGAAATTCATGACTTTGCATCCTCTGCAATCCCTGTGCTGTCATGGTAAACTTGTTTAGAAGGGAACACATACAATGGCTTAAACCGTGAGACTTCTTACCCTGACTAGTTCAGTAATTCATGTTGGGCTGATTGTCAAAATGAATGCAAAAAGAGAGAAAGTTTTTAACATATTTAATCCCAAACTCTGCTGCTTCACTGCCCATTTTGTGATTATTTTGTTCTAAGATGTATCTAATCAAAGAGACAGATATAAATTAGGTTTGAGCTAAGGAGCCTGTGTGTCTGTCTTTTTCTTTGACCCTCTCTCTCCAGTCCGTTGTTCCAGGTAGTAATTTGGAATGGTGCAGCCTCCAAGTGTTCATCTGATGCAGAAACTGAGTGCAAGCAGGAAGTGCTATCTGAGCTTGACAGGTGCTTCTGTATTTTACAGGCTTGACTTCCACCAGCTGTGAGTGCAGTACTAAAAGCTCAGACTTGCAATGTGATCCCATCATTCGGAGATACGGAGGAAAAAAACAAGGCCTTACAAGCTATACTCTAACTTTAGAAGAGCGGAAAAAAAATGATTATCCCATAGAAGGTCAGTTTGTGAGGGCTGTTTGGTTGCTTTGTTATGTTGGGGGTTGTTTTTAATTTTGATAATTTAGTGATGTGTTTTGTCATATGAGTTGTAGAAGAAGGGTCTTTTTCTTATTCCTGGGTGTGTTTTCCCTCCAGGTTCCCCTGGATGCAAGGGCTACATCTCCACAGAGTGTGATCAGCAGAGGACAGACAGCAGCCCCCTCTTTGGTCTGGATTGTGAAATGGTAAAAATCAGTGTGTGTGGCCTTACAAAACAGAGTCAGGCACCCAGCTCTTACCAGCTGTTCCCAAGTGAGCCAAGCCCTCTGCCACTTCTGATATCTTAGTATCTGCTGCCAGTCCCGTTCTTGGTGGTACCAGTGCTAATGCAGCCATGGGAAAGGCCCTGGAAGTGGTTCTGGCAATGAGACAGAAATAATACCCTGAGCAGAGAGCTCAGTTCTGTGTTGGCTCCCAGATGTGCCAGGCCTATCAGCAATGCTGCAATAACCCATGAGAGTGCTGGGGAATTCCTCAGCTCTCTCCAAGGTTTGGGAAAGGAAAGATACTTCCCTGTCACATCCTTCCTTTAGCCTTCACAGTTCCTCTGGCAGCTGCTGTGGTGAAGAGTCCTCCTTTAGTGCACTTTAGCCTTGCAGAGATGCCTGTTTGTCATCATTGAGTAACTGTTGATACAGCCTGGGCTCTGCCTTTAAATTGTGCAACTTCTCTGGGGCTGCTGCTGTCAGTGGCAGCTGTGCATTGCAGAGCACAGACTGACTCTGTGAAATCAGCACTTCTTTACAATGTTTCTCTGTGTGCTGTGCTTGCCTGTGTGTTTGCTGTGCTTGCAGTGCACATTTAACAATCAAAATGAAGCACAGTAGAGTACAAACCCACCAGCTATGAGTGGTACATCTCTGAGTCAAGGAACTCCTTGGCAGTGATGCTGCTGCAGCCAAAGCAGGTGTTGGCTAAGGTGTTTCAGTGGCAGCATCGTGCTGATTGAACAACTGCCTCTGCTTCTTCCTGACAGTGCCTGACTGCAAAGGGGAACGAAGTCACCCGCGTGTCGCTGGTGGATGCCCGGGGCCAGTGCCTCCTCAATGAGCTGGTCAGGCCCGAGAGCACAGTGGTGAACTACCGCACCAGGTCACTGGCACAGACCTTGCTTACCTCTGTCTGTCAGAGCTGCAGCTCTTTCAAATTCAGCCTGTTGCACAGGACCTTCCAGAAGGCTTTGGTTTGCACAGATGCCTGCTGCATCTCCCCCAGTGTTAAGAGTACAGTTCCTGCTGTGTGACTGAAGTGACCAACATTATGTGTACATTATGGGGCTACCAGGCAGAGCCATTGCCATTCTGCAGTGTCCATGGGACAGTTCTGTTACAAATTAATGATACACATTAATAGTGTGTATTTAATAGTATTAATAGTGTGCTTGTAGTAGTACAAGCTACTCCTCACTGCTGGTTATAAAATAAGATGGAGTCCATAGCTAAATTTGCTCATATGTAAAAAATGCATAGAGCTTCTACACACCTCTGGGGTGGGGCTCAGGATTATAACAAAAACAGGCAAAACTCAAGGTGTGTCTTCTTCCAAACTTTACCTGGCTTTATCCAGGAGGTGACATGCCAGTCCCCTCAGGTAACCTGGAAGCGTCTCCTTCCACCATCAGACTTGCTGTGTTTCCTTCCTGTTCTATCTGATACTACCAACTGCATCACTTAAAAATACCTGGGAGAAATAAACTTTTGAAAGAGATGTGGTAGCACTCTTAGCAGTTTAATATAGCTGCAGTATATCCTCTGATGTTAGAAGGGAAAGCAGTAAATAGCAGTCTGTGATTAGTTACACCCAGTTCATATTTTACAGGACCTGCTTGTAATATTCTCCAGCACACACTGTTGCTAATGTGTTGCTTTTAACTCATCCAACTTTTGTTTTGAAGATTCTCAGGAATCACAAAGAAAATGCTTCTTCCAGTGAAGACAAGACTGTCAGACATCCAAACCAGGCTAAAAAAAATGCTTCCCCATGATGCAGTATTGGTGGGTCATTCTCTAAATTCTGATCTTCAGGCTTTGGAAGTGAGTATGTTTTTAAGAGTGTTTTTTCCAACCCTGTGTTACTCATTTCTGACCTGAAAACTCTTTAACAATTGCTCTCTGTATTAGTGAACACTTGTTAATTGCTTTTTATTATGAATAGCCCTGTGTCTGTAAGGATTTAAAAGACAAAGACTCTCCTTACAGCTATAAAATTTGCAAGGGGCTGTTCAGAACCCAAAAGAGAGAAGTCTGTCCAAACAAGGTATTGTTGCAAGTGAGGCTTTACCCCTCAGCTTCAGCCAGATACTTCTGATAGCTCTGTCATGGGGAGAACTGAAGTCTTTTCTGTGAGTAATTTAACCAATCTAAAATGCTTGAATCATAATTAATCTTTCTAACCCAATCTAGATCTTCCCACTAGAGTGGGAAGTAGAAAGAAGAGTTGGACTTGTTCCGTTATTCCTTTTGCTCTCTTGTGGATGAGGTATCTGGCACTGAGAAATTGGCAATTGAAATGAAAAGGCAGAGGCACAGAAAACTGTGGAGTTACTGTCCAATTCTATGTGTCTGCTGTTCTTAAACTGGTGATGATTTTTCTCCTCCAGATGATCCACCCCAGTGTTATTGATACTTCACTGCTTTTTGCCAGAACTGAAGGTCGAAGATTTAAGCTAAAATTTCTAGCCAAAGCTGTTTTAGGGTAAGATTATTACTGTACTGTCATGGGAAATATTAGAAACTGTCATGGTGCATCATAGGGTCTTACTCTGCCACTAGTAGTATCAGAATTTTTTTTTTTACTAAGATTCAAAAGAAAGGAGCAGGTTGTGCAAGTAAGACATGGTAAAAAGGAATTTACTGGCTGCTTGAAACATCAGGCAGCATAATAAATAGGCTTGTCTTTGAGCAAGCAGGACTGCTGTGACCCAACCAGATCTTGAGTCCCAGCAAAACCAGCCTTTCTGCAGGGCTGGAGAGGTGCATTGAATTGCAGAACAACAGAGGCACTCTGGCTCACACAAATGGCAGCTGTAGCAGTTGGCAAGAAAGAAAGGCTGACCCATGAAAGTCTGGTTTACTGACTTAAATCACATCTCTCAGTGTATCAGCTACCACTGGATAGGATCTTTCACAGTGAGACAGTTCTCCCCATGCTCACAGTGAATGGTAACACTCTGCAGTGCCAAACTTCACTGAGCTGGAGGTTGCCTTCCTCTCTGTGTGCAAATTGTGAGTTGGGCCATTGGTCAAGAAAGAAGTAAAATTTAAAAATAGTCAAGCATCAGAGTACCAAGTATTAGCACTGCTTCTGTCAAACGCCATAAACCATTTTGCTCAACATTGCAAAAACATTTCTTGCAGTAACTTTTGGGAATATTTCACAAGAATGCTGCTGCACAGAACTGAAATCCTTTTTGGAGAGGGGAAAGCTCTTTTGCCCGAAAAGGACCCAGTTTAGAAAAGACAGGATGTTGGTCAGTGTGGAAAAACAGATAACCTGCCTGTACACCTAATTTTGATGCCCTAGGAAGGAGATTCAGTGTGAAGAGAAGCTCGGGCATGATCCTACAGAAGATGCTAGAGCTGCATTGGAATTAGCTCAGTTCTTCATTGAGCAAGGACCAACAAAGGTATTTATATCTAATTAAGATTTCTGTCCTAAAATACAGAACATAATGTTGTTGTGCTTATGAAGAAGAAAACCCACTCCTGCCCATCCTCCTGTTGATTTAAAAGAGAAAATGGAGCTGTGATAAAGGCCCCAGTTTTGACAGCTTGTTACTTTCAGCCAAATCCAGGTACCTGAGTGACCTGGGCACTTCCAGTGCTCAGCACTCACTGACATCAGCCAGCAGTGCTGCTGGTCCTGAAGAGGGGCACTGGGTAAAGGAGGACTGAGACACTTCCAGCCTGCAGGAATGCCTGTCATTCTCCTAGATGAAAAACACCTTGTGTGTTGTGGTAGTGATTCAGCTGGTTTTATGAGTCCCTTGTGTTGTTGATTTCTGAGAGAACTTTCTTGGAGGTGATTGCCTGTTGATGCTAAGTGCTGCATGCTCGAAAATGACATCAGAAAATAATAAGGCAGGAAATTAATGCCCATGTTTCTTCACTGCTGGAGTGTGCCTACATGACTCATGGGGAGAGCACAGGCTTTTTGGTCAGCTACAATTAGCTGATGAGATGAAAGCCAGCTAATAATCTTCTTCCTTCCCCAAGGTAGCAGAACTAAACTTGGAGATGCTTCTGACAGCTGAAAAACTGGCTGAGGCCTCACAGAACAAAGCTGTGCTACAGCCACAAGGATGTGGGTTCCAGGAACAGCTGAATGAGCCTCCACCATTATCCAAACCTTGGTAATAAGATTCTCAAATATGTATGGTTTTCCTTCAGTTGAATCCTCAGTAAAATCAAACAAGTGCCTTATGTTTTTCCGAAGCCATCAGGATCTTCCGAGAGACACAAGTAATTGCAGCATGGTGCTGAAAAGCTTTCAGCAGTTCCATCTTAAATTTCAGAGTATTTCCTAAGCTGCTTTTGATGTGGACAAGAATAGTCTTTCAAATTTCTTAAATGGACTGTAATTCTCTGACAAGCATTTCTTAAAAGTTTTTCATTCCCCGTATTGAAAAGTGCTGTGATTCACGGTGTACTTCTCTCTGCCAGTTTTTTAGATTGTCTGCAGGTGACTGGCCAAAAACCTCTCCTTTTGGGCAGACAGGGACTAGACTCTTCTGGCCTGTGTCAGAGCAACCTGAGCACTTCAAACAAACAGGTGAATGGACTTAGAGTGGGTTGGTCTAAGCATCAGAATAGTTCAAAGTTGTTCTTGTTCTGCGAGTGGGTAGATGAGTCCTATTTTAGAAAGCTGACTGACAGTACTGGTAGCAATAGTGTTAATACCAGGTTAGCTAAATCCATTTGAGCATTTCAGAAATGAGCTTTGATCCTCTGCATCCTCTCATGACTCACTAAAGAGGAATTTCTGCCTGAGGGCTTTCTTGGACAATAATGAAAATTAAAGTTGGGAGTTAAATTCAATAGCTTTGTTTCTGATCCTCTGCAGTACAATTGTCTCGTACCTCTTTGAGCCTTGTATGCTCTTGTCCCTCCAGATTCTTCAGAGAGCCTTGGAAGATGTTCCCCTGTCCAAATTCAGTATCATTCAGTTCAGTTTGGGTCCAGAGCACATTGCATCTCACCTTCATGCTGGACTTTATGAAAAGGTATTATTTTTTGTTTGAGAATACTCTTCCTGCTGAGCTTGTAGAGAGAGGTGATTTATCAGGAGGCACCAAGTAGTTAGTTCCTTTGCTTTGTGAAGTGCCTTCTCTAATCTGTGTTCCAACAGGTGAGAAGCAAGCTGACTGACATGCTGACAATTTACGCAGGTCCTTTTGAAGAAAACTTTTGCATGAAGTCTGTGAAGAAAGAATTTGAGAGGTGTGGACCAATCCAGTCCCTTACAGTGGTAACTGAAACATTCCAGGTGAGAAGCACTCAAAGGTTGCTGACAGGCCTGGAAGGTCTGAGTAATCTCTTGGAAGGATATGGATTAGAACCACAGAAATACCAGTTATTCTGTTTGGAGTTTTCCCTTGGTAGTTTAGTCATCAGCTACAATCATCCAGGTACCTAAAAAGCTGCTCCACACAATGACAAGAACAAATGCAGCTCATGTGCTGCTCAGAGGACTTGGAGCACTGGGGAAGCTGAGGTGCTTTTTGTCTTTCTCAGGAGAACTGATATGTTAAGGCCTTTAATAGTCAAAGGAGAAAAGGAAGAGTATTATTAATTGAAGAGTTAATTGAAGGGGGCTTTATAAACAGCTGCAGTATATGGAGTGTTATATGTATTACCCCCAACCATTTTTATATTCTATTTTTTTAAAAAAGCACAACTTTATCGAGGCCTGACTTTTTAAAAGGGAGGGCTAATGTGTCTCATTGATAAGCCTGAAGTATCTTATTGTTCTGTTCCAAGCCCTATGTCTGTATCCAGTATGAAGTGCTGGAAGCTGCCCAGCTTGCTGTGGAAAGCCTGAATGGAGCTGAGGTAGCAGGATCCTGCATTAAGGTAAAGAAGGCAAACAGCAAAAGCCCAAGTCATGTTCAGCCCAGGCCCAGCCTGCAGTACATCTCTGTGACATCACAGCAGCGTGTCTGGGCAAATGCTGGCTGCCTGTGCTGCTACAATCTCCCTGTCCCTGGACAATTTAGGGCCACTGGCAGAAAGGAAGTGGGTGTATCCCTCTTTTTTTCCTTTCTGCCTGTTAGCAGAAGGGAGTTAGAAAGCATTCTGACCTCCAGCTGCAGCTTTAAAAGGCAGATCCAAGTAACAGGGCTATACAGAGTATGGCATTTTAGTTTTATAGTGTTTGTGCAGTACAAATATGATCTCTCTCCCTTTATTGTGACTAATTAAGTTAACCTTCATTAGTCATATTTATTTCAAGTGAGGGAAAATAGCCTGTCTACTTTTGGTAATGGGAGAAAAATACTTTAAAATAGAAGCTCAGAACACAGAGCTGTGTGGGCTGACATGCTCTTTATTCCTGCTGCATCCACCCCAGGTCCAGAGACCAGTCACTGCAGCAATGCTGGACTGCAATGTTCTGATTAAGGAATTAGAACTGGATGTAGAAAATGAAGGTGTGATTTATGTGGCTGGTCTAAAGAAGTCATTAACAGAGACAGACTTGCAAGAGGAATTCAGCCAGTTGAAAGACCTGGAAACACTGTTCCTGCCAAAGGATCTTCAGAGTGGAAAGCACAGGAACTGCTGTTTCCTCAGTAAGTAGCTTCACACACAGCCTGCTTATTTCCTTCAAATAAGCTCCTTCTGCAGCCCTTGGGACTTTGCACAGACACAGCAAGAGCTACTGAAACTCAGGTATGCTCAAAGGGATGGTATTTAGTTGCTCCAGTGAAAGCACATACTGTTTGGAGGAGCACTTTACAGCTAAATACGTAAGAGGAAAAAACACCTGCTTTAAAAAACTCCAAACATTTACTTAGAAAAATTCCATGGTAGCTATTTGGCTCTGGTACTTCCATGTGAGGGCTGGGCAGTGTGCAGCTTCACACAGACCAGTAATCCCCTCCAGAAGGTGAGAACAGCTCCATGAGTGCTGCTGCAGCCAACTGGCATTTCTAGTCTGATGTTTAGCTGTGGCAAGATGAGGATCTGCTCGCTGCAGTGATTTGTTTCTCATCTCCCTCCTGCTCCACACCTTTAGCCCTGCCTTGCAGGTGCCAAGGAGGGCAGCAACAGCATTGCCAAAGCATGTTCCCTTCTCTTTGCATTTCAGAGTTCCAGAAATCCCAGAGTGCTGTGGATGCCCGTGAAGCTATAAATGGATGGACCATGAAGGGTAGTGAGCTAAGAAGTAGGAATGCCCTTGCTTCAGGTCACCTCTGGAGATGGATTTGGCAAATGAATCACAGCAGTGGGAAGCAAGGAAAACACATCTTCTATGAGAAAATGGAGCAGCTGTCTGACTCTGTGAGTGTGGGGCTCTGCTGATGTTTGTTGCAATTAGTGACGGGGCACTGCCCAGGGAAGGTGGAGTGGTAACTTTGAGCTGACTGAGGTGCAGAGCTGCTTGTGACAGAAGGGTCTCCTTGTGCTGGAGCAAAGGGGCTGCCAAGGATCAGTTCCCACAGAGCAGTTTGAGAGATGATTCCACACGAGATAAGGTGATGTTTGCAGGGCATTGCATCACCTTAAAACCAGCACAGCTGCACGGGGCAGGGGGTGGTGCTGCCCAGGAGCTGCAGCCTGGCACTGCAGAGCTGGCAGGGCACAGGTGGCACAGCAGTCACAGGGAGAGGTGAGTGGCTGTGTGGCTGCACAGCAAAGAAGAGCGCTGAAGGTGCAGCTCTCATTTTACCTGGAGGAAGCTGTGGTGCCATCTGAGCAGGGCATGTGGCTCTCCCTGCAGCTGGGCCACTGCACTGCCAGGGGCCAGGGAGAAGCAGCAGCACTGCTGCCCTCACCTGTGCCCTCCCACAGCTCAGCCTCCCCACACTCTTAGGAGTGTAATTGCTGATGAATGGGGGACTTCAATGCTTCTATTCTGTTATGCAGGAGCAGGATTTAAGGAAAAAGGTGAAGAAGTTAGACCACCATATCAAAAAGCTTTATAGAAGCCTGCAGAATAACACCCTGTGTGTTGTCCTCTTTCCTGGAGTGAACAGGTAACTTGCTGCCTATTTTGCAAAGAACCAAGGAAAATACAGAGTTGAATATTTTTATCTGAATCTATTAAAAATGAAAGCCCTGCACAAGGACGGGAAAGCCCAAGAGGAAGGCTGAAGAAACTGTTGGGTTTAATCTGAAAGGTTCAGTCTTGGGTTTAATCTGAAAGGTTCAGTCTTTCCTAAGCAAAGCCCTGGTTACTGGGGATATACACACTTCAGCAGCCTTCTGTGCTCTCACTGCCACTGGTCAGCCTGATCAAGGTCACATTTACCTTTGCTTTTCTTCAGTGCTCCTCAGCAGAAGGGGCATTGTCCCTTGTGGGGACACCAGACAGAACAGAACAGAGCAGAAGCAGAGCCAGAGCTTCTCAGCAGCATCTCTTCTGCCTGGCTGGGCAGCCACACCAGGCTCCCCTCCCTTACTTGCAAGGCTTCCTGAGAAGAGCCATGATGCTGCATAATCCTCTGCTTCAGACTGTGTCCCTAGAAGAGAGGTTCATCTGCACCCAAGAGACATTTAGGCTTAATGGCAGTGACAAACCATTTCAGCCAAGGGCTGCTCTTGGCATGATTTGCTCTAATTGTTCTGTTACTAATAACTTTAAGAAAAAAAAGATCATTTTTGTAATTTGTCATCTTCAATAGAGCATAAGTTGTTTCTCCCTCTCCCCCAACCCCCAAATTGTAGCTTACAGCCTGAGCCAGCAGCAGTTCCTGCCCTATCAGCAGAGTACTCCCTGCAGGTCCCCCTGAGCACAGCTCGGATTCAGACACTGCCCCGGTTTGACCTGGCCCTGGGCGCTTCAGTGCACGTGGGCTTTGGATCAGCTGCTGCTTTCTTGCTAAAACTGCATCAGTTTTTACATTTCTGAACAATCATTTGCCTCTCCTCTATACTCTGTACCGCCTCAGGTACCCTGCACACTCACCTGTCACCCCACGGAAGGGTTGTGGTGAGGATGGCTGTGAGTTCATCCCCACCACGTGTCCTCTGCAGCAGTCACTGTGCTCAGCACCTCCAAATTTACTTTCTGAGGGCCATTTCCAACTATTCTCACTTAGCACAAGCTTCCTCACCGAGGGCAGGAATCTCACCAGCAGAACAGGTGGATTCAGGAATCTGCATCCACAGGGAGTCTGTGGAAGGCCACAGAGCCTGGCTCACACTCTCGGGCTGCTGAGTGGGTTGGATGGGAGCTCCATCTCAGGCTGGGAAGAGGTTTCTTGCCAAGTGAGGTTCCTGTATTACAGTTTCCCAGAGGACCAGCAGTTCAGAGGAGGCTTCTTGATTAAAAAGAAAGCCAATTAATTGTGGGGTGGAAAAAGAATTAGTTTTTCAATGTGCTGACCCTGGGGGTGGCAGGCCTCTCAGTACCAGCCCAGCAGGGTTATGTGAACTGAGCAGAACTAACACACCTCCTGTTTGTGTTGCAGCACTCATGGATCACAATCCGGCCTTGGTCTGATGGGAATAAAAGATGATGAAGGGAGGAGTGCTTGTTAAACTGCCAAGTTTTTAAGCAAAGTCTTTTGTTAAGATATTTTTAATTACTTTAAATATTGATGTCTTTGTAAAGATCTCTTACCATAAGAACAATAGGCTTTCACTCTGTATCTTCTACAAAGTCTAAAAATAAAAGCCATTCAAAATGTCTTAAAGCACAAAACCTTTTCCATTAACCCTTCTTGGTGCGGGAAGGTTGAACCAGGCAGGTGCTGGGGCAAACTGGGGCAGTGCTCCATAGGAGCTGGCCAGGCTTGGCCTGGGGCATGTCCTTCCTTGCTGGGGACAAAGGAACCAGCTGGGGCATCTTCCCTGGAACGTCCCAGGCCCTAAACCAGCCAGCCAGGTTGGTGCAGAACCTGCAGCAGCTGCTCAGCAGTTAACAGCTACCCCAGGAATTGTGTGGTGCCAACTCCTGGAGTCGCTGCCTCCTTTCCGGGAAAGTGCTGTCCTTAGTCTGTGGAAAGGAGGAATCAGTGATTCATACTTCTTGGACAATCTCCACTTTCTCCTCCCTCCCTGACCACCCCCACCCTCCCCTCACACACAAAAAAAATAAGAAGAAAAGACATTTCCCCGTGGCTGTGGGAGGGGCAGGGGACGTTTTAAGGAAAGCACATGGCTGTGTGGACTTTGCACAGCATTGTTTGCCACAGGGAGCTGGAAGCAGGATGAGGTGATCTGCAACCTGACAGCTCCAGACCTGTCCTTTGCAGCCACTGCCCCTTAAAATAGAGGCTGCTTGAGCATCTCTTGTTAACATACAGAATTTCCAAGCACGAGGATGCTTAGGAGAGCTTTTGAAAAATTAAAAGGAAATGTTTGACCATGAGATGAGGGATTTTTTCATGTGAATTGGAATAGGCCAAGATAAAGTTGAAATAGTTATCATTCCAGAAATTATTAAATACAGCTGATGGAATATTTACACCTCCTACTTTCCAACCCCAAGTTCACTCTGCTGGGCTCTGGGATTTGGGATTTGCTGTGTGGAGGAGCAGGCACAAACACAGGTCAAGCAGGAGAAAGGCAAGTTCAGCACAAGCCCAGAAGCAGCAGTGAGCAGGCAGGAGATGCTCATGTCAGTGTCATTAATGACTAAATTTAAAGCCACCTGAAAATTACATCTATTATTCAGCAAGATCAACGCAGCCAAGTTTTTTCTTACAAAAAGGTACTTTGGCCACACCAAGTGAGCCTGGCATCCATTTTTTGCAGCTGTGGCAAACTGGCATAAGCAACAACGTCAGTGCTACTACAGCATGTGAAAGGGAGCCAGTGCCTGCAGCAGCACAGCCAGTCCCTGCTGCTGAGCCAGTCCAGCAGAGCTGTGGGGCTCAGGCAGCTCAGGGCAGACTGGCCCCAGCACTCATCCCTCTCTAAGGATTCACTCCTGGTCAGGCTGTTCGCATCCAGCATCTCCTTGTTGCAGACACTTGCACTGCAAAGTTGAAAAAAACCAGCTGGTTTTCATTCCACACACTTAAAAATGGTGTGGTCACCTCCCTGCAAGGACTAGGCAGGATTTAGTGGGCATCCAGGAGTTCTGCTTGAGAAACTCACATGACAAATAAAACTAGCAAGAGTCCTATTCATAGGCATGAAAAAATAAGTAAATTGTCCCTTTTTAACTGAAAAATGTAAAAAGGACTTCAGCTTTAAATAAGACATTTTGTACAAAGCTTGAGCACAGAAAAGTGAACACCAATGTGTCATTATGTAAACACCACAAATGGTACTCATTTGTTCAGTAATGCACAGAACAGCGTGCGAGTTCCCTTTCCAGTGGGTGAGATTTCTGTAGCTGTTCCCCTCCCCTCAGACCTTACTGGAATACAGGAAACCCAGAAGCTTTGGAACATTTACAAGCTACAGTAGTCAGGATACATTGTGACTAAAGGATTTTTTGTTTTGTTTTGTTTTTTCTTTAAGGGGTTGGTCATTTAAATATACAGAAGTACAATAATCTCACAGGTAAATGAATGGCAGCTTGGATTAGAAAAAGCACCAAAATATTTAATATACATCTGGCACAAATTTCACAAGAAGTCAGTAATGGACAAACCAATGCTTTGCTTATAAGAAAAGAAAAACCTCAGACTGTACTTAATGCTCTTCTTCCAAAAGGGACACAACAAAAACATTGCACTCAGGATTGCTATCAAGTAAAGACAACCTTCTTATCACACCCTACTTGCATTGTGCCTTAGATTGCACATTCCGTAAGATGCTGTTTCCATTCTGTTCCAGACACCAATGGTGAGAAAATTTGATGCAAGAAAAGTAACTGTAAAACTACAAACTGATTCAGTAGACTGAGATTCAGTAGATGCATTGTCCTGAAACTCTCCCAATTTTCCTCTAGATCAAGTTTCAAATTTGGCTGCATCCCCTCGAAAGAAAAGACCCTACATGAAACAGAATTTACTCCAGCTGTTTTCAAGCATTACATTTACACAGCACTTCTGACACTGCTGTCCCAAAGAGGAACCACGGGGCTGCTCCGTGACACACAACACATTCATCATTCCCCAGAGTGAGAAAACTGGCTCGGCCAGGGCTATCTCCTGGGTCAGTCTGAAAGGCAAAGCACCCCCGGCACAAAGAACAGCAGATTTGACCCTGTGCACCCCTGCTGGTTTACTGAGGAGCAAGAGGCCCATCAGGGAGTGGAGTTCACACGGGGTGCAGTGACAGCCACACGGAGCCGTGCTCCCGTCACCTCCTTGGTTACACTGAGGGGCTCCTCGGGGAGCAAACACCACCAAATGCATTCCTTCCACAGAGGGGACCTGAGGCTGAACTGGGGCCTCCAGATCCACAAGAAGGAGAGGAGGCTGCACCAACTGGCACTCCCAGGCCGACCCTTCCCACACAGCCCACCGAGGCCTTGCGGTCGCTTCATGCCCTCAAGACCAGCCAGTGCAAATCCCAACAGCGCTGGCTCAGGACAGAACCCTGCCAGTCCCATCCACGGCTCCTGGAACTTGAGTTACTCAACAACTAACAGCACGAGGCCCTCCAACCCTCCTGCCAGCCCATCTCTTTTTAAAAAAACATTTCAAGCTTACAGATAAGAAAGCAAGTGTATTTTTAAAGAACTTTGTTTAGCATGACTTAAAAAGTCACAGCTTCAAAATATGGAGCACTAATCTGTGAAGTCCTCTAACGTGTAGCACACATGGGAGTAGCTGCCAGCCTTCAGCTCCACTGATCCTCTGTGTGCGTTTGCCACCTCTGGTCACACAATCTCCACTCTCATGGGCCCAGAGAAGAGCAAGAGGCAGCAGCTGTAACTGCACAAAATGGCAACATTCAAGTAAACACGCTGCTTCAACAGTAGGCAACCTTTCGTCCAGATATAATTTACAGGGGAGAAAAAGAAACACTTTACAGCACAAACACTGGAGATGGATTTTTTTTCCTGTGTGTGAAATGACACATTATCCAAAAAGGGCTTATCTGAAGAGTGCAATTATGCGAAGATAGAAACTTATTAAAAATTAAAACCAAAAACCGTATCACCTACAGAACCTGTTGGATTTTCAAAGACTGAGGATTGCAATAGTAGCAAGGAACCGCTGCAATGTCAGTGACTTAAGGCAAGCTGTTAGGACAAGAACGTACATGCTCCTTTCACCTATTGTGTCACACGTCCCCGTTCTCTGGAAATACATGCCTGTCCTGATAGTGCAAGAGGTCACACCCCAAAACCAGCCCTCACCCTGGAAGCAGAACCTTGCAGCAGCAGTTGCTACAGCATCTCACTCTGGGGGATTTGCCGTGACAGCAACTGTGTTGCAGTTTGCCTTGGGGGAGGAAAGGAAGGACGCAGATGTGTTGCAGGGAAAAGAATACCCCCCAATGCATAAATGAACACAGCTGAGCACCAAAGCCACTCTGGCATCTCCAGTTCCCTTGAGAACGCTCCAGCTTTGCTCAAGCACAAGGGGTTTATCCTGAGCAGGATTCTGATCTCAGGGAGAAAAAGGATGCATGCAGCCTTTTCGCAGCTCCCATCTTTGCTGGGTGTTACAAGTCCAGTCCAACACGGAACAAAACACAGTATTTTTGATTAAAAGAAAAATACACTCATGGCACTGCATCAGGTGGGTTCCTAAAGCTTTTCAAGGGCGAATGAAAAGGCTGATGGCTCCCTCTTGGGGAGCAGCTGCTCCATCTTCAATTCACTGTCAGTCCAGGCAGCCTGGCCAGGGAAGAGGCTGTGACAGAAGCCCCTGAGGCACAGGCCCCCAGCTCTGCTCGGTCGCTCTATTGCACTCCAGAAGCAGCACCCGGGAGGACCAGCTCTTGTTTGCAGCTTGACCCGGCCCCCTTCCAAAGGGTCCTTTGCATACAGGCTAAACGCAGGATACCACAAACTATGGCAAATAGATAATACTTAACTTGGGTCAATTAAAAAAAATAGATTACTCATCCAGGCATAAAATCCTGGGACAAGAGGATGGTAGTCTTAAACTATTCAAGTCTAAGAACAAGAGGTAGAGATACCTATGTACTTCATGGTGAAGGAGTTACAGCCTTCTTTCTGTCTTACAATCTCATGAATTTCACTTCAGTTCACACTATAAAACCAAAGGTTCAATCTTCAATAGTCCAGAGAGAAAATGTTAACACTGGTGGGTTTGTTTGCACACAACAAAATTTAAGCAGACACTTTGCTTTAATACTTATTTGAAAAAATATGTTTTTCTCTATATTGAAGCACTACCCTGAAGAATTCTGAATTTCAGGTTAAGCATCTTCCTTTTTAATATGAAAGGCTAAATTCACACGCACACACTTTGAGCAAAGTGGGCTCAAGGGAAGAACTGGGTGCCCAATTTACTGAGGGCCTTCTAAAAAAGGATCACACTGCAGAACACAATGCTGCAAGACCCAGAAACTCACAATGACTATTATTTACCAAAGAATGGGAATGATGTAACCTCAGCCAACAAACTACATCACAACTGAGGTGGCTATTAACTACATGGTGCTTCTTTAACTTTGTTGGGCTTTTTTTGGAAACAAGGCTTAGAACTGTAAGTACGGTACTTATGTTGACAGTGTCATGAAAAGTCTAAGGTCACTGGTCAGTGCATAGGTCTGGGAACCACGGTGACAGGCTAGTCCTGGATCCATGGGTTCTTCAGGCTCTGATGGACACACAGAGAGTGAAATAGAAGTCACCCAGTGAAGCTGCTGCTGCCCCCAGCACTGTGACCAGCCCCATCCATGGGATGAGGGGCTGCATCCCTCTGCCACCAGCCTGAGCCACTCCCTCCTCAGCAGAGCAGCCTGAGCTCATTTCATGCCCTGAACTGTGCTTGGTGAGAACTGTCCTGGTTCAGAGGCTGATCCAGACCTGCCAGGCCAGCCCTGGGAAGCTGCTCTCACAGTCCCCACTGCCACAGCTGCCTCTGTGCCACCTGCCACACCTTCAGCCATCCTCCTGTGGTCCTTTCACTAGAATTGCACAGTACTAAAAAGCTGTAATTCTCCATGTAGAATAGCACCAGCACCAAGTAAACTCACAATCTGGTGTTCAATTCCAACTCATTTCCTTGGTCACATTTTATGGCCAGCTGTGGATGGGATCTTTCAAATCCTTACTTAAATCAACAGATAGTCTCTGACCTCAGAAATGCACCCACGCAAGTGAAAATTAGCACAATTAAGCCTCCAGCTGAGCTGGAAGCCAAATTTTAAAGGTGTTGCAAACTGTAATATGGTGTAGATGGTCAGTGTTTTATTACTAGGGACTAAAGTTTACAGGAGTTGTATTTCTTTGCATATAAGAGAAGGCAGTAAAATGCCACAGATTGTGGATGTCAGACCAGTTTTCCAGTATATTACTCTAACTATCTATATAGTTATCTATAGTTATTTATCCCGAGTTGCAGCAGATTCACTACATGCATAAAGTTTCATAATGCATAATCTAATTTTAAAAAAATTAAACAGTTGCAATGGTTTCAAGGATTTTATCAGCATCACTGCTCACTTACAGTCCTGTGCCCTACACAATGAAGAATTAAATTATATAAAAATGAAGAGTGAATGTATTTGGCCTGTTCCACAGATATTCACAGTTTAACCATTAAACAAGCATATTTTCAGAGGCTCCAATATTATTAAAGACTTCTCAGAAACACACACAAACTGCACTCCCTCACCCCAGCATTAGAGTCCAGGTGAGTCTCGTCTGGGATCACAAAATCACCAGGCAATCCAAGAGAAGGTCTGACCACCCTGCTCACTGCCAGCACTGCCAAAGAGCTGCACCTTCAGCTCCTGCTTCAGGGGCCTAAAACAGACACAGGTCTGGTGTGCATTCTGTAAATGGTAATTAAAGGACTGAAATTAGGCTGAAAATAAGTGACACCTCACTAGACAGACCATTTGGCTATTTTTGCAATACCCTGCCCAGTGGGTGGAGTTGCTCCTGCCTGGCTGGAAGCAGCAGAACAGGAGCAGGGCTGTCCCCCACACTGAACACGTGGGACCTCAGCCACTGGGAATGGTATGTCCTTTCCCCAACAGGAAACCAGATTTTCCCTTCCTGTGTGTTCACCTCCGCCTTTAAAAAGAAGCTGTATTACATCTGATACATTAAAATGGCTGGGCCTGATGTGCCACAGATTGATTTCCTCACTGCTGCCCACATTCCAACCACAAGATAAACACCTTCCTTAAAGAGCTCCATCCCTCACCCTTTGGAGCTGCTGCATGCTAGCTTGTAAATCAGAAGCTGCCATGATCTGGTGTGCATGCATGCCCTGGCTACCCATTTGAGTAGTTACTCTTCACACTCTGGACATTTTAAATTTCCTTTAGGGGAAAAAAAAATAAGTGATGAACAAAGCATTTAATAGCTGAATGAATGAAGAGTCTCAAACTCACAAATACAGTCTCCATTTACTATCAAATCAGTCTCCATTTGGAACTTTTCCTAACAAAGCAGCCTCTGTTGGGGAATTCATTTTAGTCTTTTAAAAATAACAGCACCAGCAAAAGTCTCACCATAAATTCAATGACTCCAGCATGAGTGCTTTGGCCTGCTCTGCTCACCAAATCAGAATCAGGTTTTGCTGCCAAACACTTTTGTGCCACAGAGGGTTAGAGAAGCAAGGACAAACCTTGGGTGTATTTACCCATAAAACAGCAACTTCAGGGCTCTTCTCCTGCAAAGGGATAGGTTCAGCTGCATCTAAAACAACCACGTTTGTTTTCCACAGCTTGTCTCCCAGCAAGAGCAGCATGGACCAAACTCTCCTTTTATTAGATGAAAGAGATGCTATCTGTGGCTTGTGGGTTTGTTTTTAAACAGTTTGCATTACCCACATTTTGTTAGTGATTTATGACCTCCATTGAAGCTATTGCAGGGCTGCATACCAGCAGAGCCAGTCCCAGAACTCAGGCAGATCCTACTCCTCTCTCTGCTAACCCCTGTGAGGCACAGCAGATGTGCAAAGCATGACACCCTGGACCTGGTGACAAGCTCACCACTTAAAACCTCTTTCCCTTTAGCTTTAAAACCCTTATATCACAAAAGCCATTAGATGCTATGGATGACTGTCCAGGCTTTTTTTGTTTTGGTCTTTTCAGTTGAAGTTGGTTTATGATCCTGAAATGCAGCTCTGAAAAGAAAAGGTGTGTAACGGAAGTGTATCAAATTCATTAAGCCAGTACTTGGCTATAGAGAAAGCCTTGGCAATCAATCCTTTTACCAAAAGGTGTAAAAAAGTTGACATACTAAAATTAAAAAAGGTAGCATCAATAACCAAAAGTTTCAACCAGTGTTAATAAAACTCCCTTTAAGTCACAACAATTTCAACAGGCAAATAGTCCCAATACAGGCATTGTAAAATAATAAATTGACTCCTATCCAAATATTATCAAATCAGTCTAAAAATGACTCATCTACACTGTTGTCATTAAGAACACATTAAGAATTCACTTTGTCATCAGATGCCGATATTGTTGCTCCAGAAAGTGTGGAGTATTAACTGCAATTTAGCAATTAAACATATGCTTTAAAAAATTGGTTCATCAATATTAATGCAAAAGATAGTTCCTTACATAGAAGTACTGTGCTTGCCAGACAAGTAAGGTAATACTTTAGGTATAAATCAAACAAATTAAAGCAGAATTATACCACAGTTTTCCTTGAAGACTTAGGATTTGTGTGTTGCTTCTGTCAATGTTTAGCAAACTTAAGAAGCAGAACCTTTGGTTCTTTTAGTCAAGTAAAAATAGTCTCATGTAACCACAAAAATACAACTTCCAGAGAAAATGGAAGCCCATCAACAAGTCCACTTTCAATAAAACTGAGGTAGTACTGCTCTTTTATTACGTGACTGTGTAAAGAGATTTAGATACAAATCGTCATCTACCACTCAGTTGACTGACAGGTACAGTAATTTTATAAAACAATCCCAACATTTAGTTTGAAAGTCCAAAACAAGGAATGATCTGGACTCATTCACTAGGAGTTAGCTCAAAATGGGAATTAGCCATATTACAAAAAGCTGTTGCTTATGTTGGTTTTTAGAGCCTTATTACCCAGGATTAATGCATTTATAGTTTATAACACTGCTGTTCATCTTGGTATAAAACCTTAAAATTATTACAGCCTAAAATTTCAACAATGTAAACAGCACTACACACAGTACAGACCTGCCCTGACAGATGTAGTATGAAAAACTTAATCTGGCACTGTATAATTTAGCAATGTTAATTTAACCTAACTAAAAAGATCTACATTGTGCAAGAAGTATCAGACTTATTTATACTAATCTGAAGTCTTAAAAAAACAAAACAAAAAAAAAACCAAAAATGCTTAACTTGTAGCCAGGGTCAAATATTTCAGGGCAAGAGTAAAAGGAATAACCAAAATTAAGAAAGTGCCTAAAACATGATACAGCATTTTAGAGCCCTTTCAAAGACAAGGCAGAAAAAGGTGTAAAGTAGAAAAATCTGGAGCCTCGGTAATTTCCAGAAACATCCAGAGTTTACATTTTGTGAAGGGCAACAAGTTGCTTTTGCCACTGCTGCTTGGCCGCCGCTAAGTCTGTCCGTCCGCACACAGGCCCTCTGTGTCCCAGGACAGAGCACATTTGGTTTCCTCTTCCTTTTTCCTTCGCTCCATTTCCCACTCCACAAAGGTGTCGAAGAGACTCGGCCAGGCCTCGTCCTCGCTGTAGTTGCTAAGGTCCGGTCCAATCACCTGAGTAAAATTTAGAAACATGTTCCACGTGTCCCGGGAGATTCCCTTGATTCCTGAGGGGTTCTTGATTAGGAAGTGTAACCACTGGTCCAAAATAGGGGGCTTGTTTTGGGTGAAGACTAATTTCCAAAGGGCAATGGCTATTTCCCGATGCAGCGACCTCTGTCCTTCTTCAGAGTCCAGGCCAAACTGGAAGGTGAAACGATAGAGATCCTTGAATTTATCTTCCTGCTTGGCTTCGTTTAGGAGGCTGGGGAACCTTGCACAAATGCCATCGATGCTGTCTGCGTTTATTGCTTTGCAGCCTTCAAAAAACTCCTTCCTGTTAAGCAAGAGAAGAGAAATTAGTGAGCCCTTCCCACCAACCTCGCGTGCCGAACATGTCCCATCTCCATTCAGCTACATCAAATCCAAGAGGATCATCTGGACAAGACAAGGTGCACCCTCAGCCCCAGTGGCACAAAGATTTTGGCAATGAGAGCTACTGGAAGGAGAGACAGTTCCAAGGCATTCCTCAAGGCCTGGGGAACCACACGCGACCCCCAGGTCTGCTGGGGCACTGCCAGCAGTTGAAAGATTCTGCTCTCTGGCTTTTCTGGACACTTCCACATTAAAAAGTGAATCTAATTTACCACAGATGAAATTCCAAATGTTTGAAGTTAACACATTTACCCCAACTTGATTCAATACTGCCCGTGTCTGAATGCCCGTGCTCTGGACGAGCCATTTGCAAGGGACAGAGCAGTTCACTTCTGGCTTTCCTGTGGTTTTTGGTTGCTCTTCCAGTGTGCAAAACCAAAAGGGAGCCACTGGTGTGGGTCAGCAAGGCACCTGCTGAGAGCATGGAAGGGAGCAGGGCCTCCCAGGGGCTACAGCACAATGCATTGACACTGCTCGAAGCACCAGGCCTGGACCAAGTAGCTACGTGGGTGCACATTTAGCTCCACTTTCTCTGATGCTCCTGAGCAAGTGTTACAAGCAGCCAGGAGAGCCAGCAGGATGACCCAGGACGGGCTGGAGGGAAGACAAGAGATGGAGCAGGGCTCAGGAGAACAGACCACGTTGCTTTCCTCGAGGGAAGAAGTCCCTCAGCACCTGCACCCTGGAGTGTGCCCTTCAACAAATGTAACCTCTCACCACTAGACCTGTCCTCTCCAAGGAAATTAAAACCATGTTAGTAAAACTCACGGTAGTTGTGCAGAATCACAGACACTACTTACAATTCCCTTACCATCTTAGCAAATACCTGCATTGCCAGCCCCCAGTAAATCCACATTTGCATTCCAGAGTAACTTATCTTTTTGACACACACCCACAAAGACTGTGAAGATGCTGTTCAATGCACAGCAGAGGCTTGGGTCAAGGCTCTGAACACCAAAGTAATTTTGAAAGTCATAAGCTGAGTAAAAATAGGTAGAATTACTCCAACCAACCTAGACAGACCAAAAAATAAAAAATTCCTTCTCACTCTGCAAGTCCTTGTAGGGAGTCTTTACTTGCTCTTACCTGGACATTGCCAATCAGGCTGGGGGAGGCTGCTGCAGTTTGGGTTTGCTTGGGGGTTTGTTTGTGGGGTAGGTTTTAGCCATTCCATTGTTTCCCGTAGCATCACACATGATGTCAGCCTGCTGACTGAGCCCCTTGTCCAGAAGGGCAGACAGCACTTGGAACAGCAATCATTTGTCAGCCAGTATGAAACAGCTACCAGTGTCAAAACCCTCACATTTCCTCCCCTCTCTATGCTTTAACGGGATTACTCTTGGAAAAAGACATTAAATGTAACACTGGTTGGACAGGAACAATTCTGTCATTCTTTCACAGACTGTTAACAGAGGTAGTAGCAATTACTAAAGAATCTCACATTACTTTAAAGGAAAAATTAATTTCAGTGTCCAATCTCATCACCAGGATAATGCTGGATACAGTAAATTGCTTTTGGTAAATCAAGAATAAATTAATGTCTATAGACTCTCACTACACTGCTCATCACTAGCAGCATAATGGCCAAAACCTCATCTTCTGAAATCCAGTGTAAGGGACAGGGGAAAAGAAGACAATACAAAGCTTACCTTCTGCAGTGGTAGGAATTAATTTGATCAAAATGCAAGTGTTAGAAGAAATAAGTATGTGAAGCTAATGAGGCTGTCTCTCCAACATACTGCTGACAGGATATACTTTAACATATGAAAATAATTACAAGTTCTACAAGAACTAACCTTGTAAATTTGCACATGGTAGCAGCCTGGAATTTCCAAGCCAAAACTAGTACTTTAAATTCAGTGGGATCAACACAGAGGTCATTGCAAAATCGTTCCATTCCTTCTTCCAGTATGGCATCTTCCCGCTCGTCCTTATACCTCCTGAATAACTCCCCAATCCTTTGAAGAGAAGACTCCTCTGCACTGCAAACAGAGTCTTTCTTTGTATCTCCAGAAAACGTCGGAGGCTGACTGGACTCTACAGCAGCGTCTGTTTTCTTTGTCCCATTCACAAGAATGTCTCCTGGAGCCTTCCCGCAAGCAGAGCCATGGTCGTCTTTGTGGACTGCACTTCTCTTGCTGTGGGACTTGCTGCCAGATTCTCTTTCCCCATTTTTGCTGCCAAGGGTAGAAGAAGGATTCTTGCACTTGGTGACACACTGGCCCATGATGTTGCAAGCCCAGCTCTAGCGCGGTCCCCCTGCCCTTGGACACCCTCGCAGCTGCTCCTCAACACATCTCACCATGCCATCAGCAGCACTCTGCCAGCCTGAAAAACAGTTTCAGAGTCAAACTGCTGTCTCTCTACAAAGCATATCTCAAGTATTAAACGTGGGATAACATTTGCCATCAAGCGACCACCTTCAGGATATCTAAGCTCTGCATACTGAAAAGGAGCAGTGTACACAAGGCTGGCATATGCCATAAATTTCAGGCAATTTCAGGTTGTTTTACCTAGAAATCAATGCAGCTCACTCAGTGGCTGCACTATACTAACGGGTCCTAATAAAGGAAATTCCTAAAATTCTTACTGCTGCATAGGTTACAAAGAGGTTGATTCATGTACAGGCTTCATCACGACAGACTGCTCTAACCCAGAAATATTTTAAAGGAAATGGTTTTTAGAAGTATACCCACATTTTATATATAGAATATAAAACACTGAAAGAAGCAGGGAAGTGAGGATGGGGACACTGATGGGACAACCTGGCAGAGACCCAAGCATTGGATCTAGACTATACCTTCAACAAATCAGCAAAAGAGACTTCTCAGGGAGGAGGGGGCTGGATGTTGGCTGGTTTTTGGGAGGAGGAGAGTGGTAGTTGTGTGTTTGTTTTTAAACGGATTTGGAATCTACGTTTTGTACTTAAAACACACACAGCATGTGTTTGCAGAAAGGAGGCAACAATTCTTATGCAAGAGGGTGTTCAGGAATTGTTCATTGTCTCAAGTGGGCTCCTCCCTTCAGGTAAGGAGACAGACGGGGAGGGGGCCTTCTTAATGAAACTTCTTCAGACAGACACACATGCAGATAAGAAGTAGTAATTCCAGTTCAGAGGGGTGTTTTCTTTAAATAAAAATTAAAATGCCAAAATGGTTTCATCATGCTCTCTTTTCATAAATCACAAAGCCCTGCATATTTGGAAAAGATATTTTACCCACAGAAAAGAGTTCTCCAATTCTCCCTGTTAAAACCAAACTAACACTGCAACACTGCCCTATCAGCGAGCAGCCACTCCATGGACTGTCCATTTCTCAGAAATGTCAGCTCCAAGAAAGCAACTGCTTATCATATTCCTCCTTTACCCACTTATTTGCATTTCACCTCTGCTGTCAGCTAGGCAAAAGCTTCAAACATAAAAATTGGGTTTGCCTTGACTTTGTGTACAGCTTCCAGTTTAGAATTAGAACAAGAAAGAAGAGAGATAAAAATTAAAAATTAAGAAATACAATAGCTGTTATGTCAGTTTTACTGTATTCTTTCTTAGGCAAAGCTTTACTGAGACTGAACCCCTCTTTTAAGCTGTAAACCAACAGCAGGAACAAGCATGGATGAATTCTCAGATATTAGGATTATAAACATAAATCTTTTCTCAGTCATTATACCTGTTTTGACAAAATAGCACGTCTGCAGCTTCATGAGCAAAAAATTTTGCCAGTGGAACTACAACAGCCAAGATGCTGGTTTTGACTACCTGGCTTCCCTTTCCCTCCCCAGCCCCTTTTCTTAAGCACATAACCCACACATGAAACTAACAAATACCTATTTTTTAAGCATCCAAAGGAACAAACATGTTATACATTCATTCATCACAATGCTTCAAAGATGAGCTTTGCAGCATCATTTTTACAGGCAAGCAAAGTTCGATTTAATGTATTCAAGAAATTCATATTAATTTATATTTTAAAGGATTAATAAAAACAAGCATGTCAATATAAATAATCCAAAAGACAATTTCACTGGTCCTTAGTACTTCACAGCTCTGAGAATTGTGAGGCACAGCCTGGCACTGATTTCTGTGCTGCCAGGTGCCTGAGCAACATCGTCCTCTCCAGTCTACACCAGTCATTATTTCATTACACCAAAACAAACAGGATATTAGTAGGCAGTGTAGAAACTGCTTAGTGATTAACTCCCACATACCAGCTTTCCCCCCTCCCCATCTTTAAATTCATCCAAACTCAAACACTCAATCTACGCTAATTCTTGTTCTTCCATCAGTTTCTCAGAGGCTGCTAGCAGCACACTGGACAAATTTTTCTTTAGAGAAAAACATGCAGGTAAAAGAACAGAATAAAAAATCCTGAGTACAGACTAGTATTACAGTTTAAAGCAGAGTTTAGGTAGCATAGAAAAGATGTAACAGTAGTTATTAGCTACTGGTGATTTGGAACAGCTTTTCCCTATGGGAAGGTTAAGGAACCACTGCCTATTAGTGACCAGCACTTTCCTCTAAAGTAGTCAAGTCACACACATCATAATTGACAGATTAATCCAATTCACTTGAGGAATCCCAATTTAAAGTTTTTGAAAGGCAGTTTGCAAGACTGACATACCGTGTCCATAATTTTCCTAGTAAGTGTGATTCATGCTGTCATGCTTCCTAAGCAACAGCTTGTATTAATGGTAACAATCTAATGTTCATGTTTACAAAGTGACATCACCAGTGTGATGAAACTGATTGGTCTTCAAGTCATTTGCTGTCCCAAACAGAGCATTACAATACATAGAGGGAAGATCTGCCAGCATTATTAGACACCTGTATGTAAGGAAGTGTCACACCAGCAGTTTCCAAAAACAAGCAAGCCTGGCAGCATTAACCCCTAGAGTGCAAGTTAACCACCTCCCTCACATCATACCCCTCTAACAAACACATTTTCTGTACTCCTACTTGCCTTCCAAAGAGCTGAATGCTGCTCCTGAACAGCCACTGCCTGGGCACTGCTAGCACTGCTCTTCCCTGCAGTAACAGAGTTCTTCCTCCTCCCTGCCGAGGAGGTTTTCAAAGCACAATCCTACTCCTTATGAACAAACACTAGAAGATACTGATGTACAGTTGCTGCAATTCCTCACTTTTCTTCTACATGAAACTTGATGCCATGTGCCAGATACTCAGAAGCATTCTACCCCAAAAATAGCAAAACCAGCTTGGGGGAAAAAAAATCCAGACTGCATCCGCTGGCACCTTGTGCATGTATCTGGTTTTGTAAGAGAAAAGTCTTTTGGCACTCCATCAGTTACCCTTTTGTAAATTGCCTTTGCTGAGCTGGATCCACTTCACTAACTAGTCACCTCCGCTTCCTACATGACTCAGGTTTCAAGGCATGAAAGGAACAAGAGCCTCGGAAGGAGATAGAAACAAGTGGGAGAAGCCGGCCCTTTTGTTAAGGAAGGCTGGAGAGAGGATCTAATTGCAGCATCAGGAGCTGCAGTGGAGGCAGCGTTCAAGGAGTGGGAGAGAGCACCCTCAGGAAGGTGAGCAGAGCTGTGCCCTTGGCTGCAGAGTGTCCCAGCTGCGGGACCTGCAGGGAAATTTCTCCCAGCTGGATCGGGAACTACGAGTATAAAGTTCTCGTGTACCCAAAGGTTACACGGGATTGGTGGCAAAGCACCAAATCCCAAAAGGATCAGTTCCCAAGAGCAAAATTACTAAGAGGATTGTACAGCATAAAAGCAAGACATAAAAGGCAGCAGTGACCACTGCTTTTGCCATTCTGCTAAAAAGGGTCAAAATTCAGGGCTAAGGTTGGAATGTGCTCAGCGCCACAGGATGCAGTGCTCCCAAAGAAGTCTGTTACTCAGAAAAGCATTGAGCAATCATCTCCAGTACGTATGAATCACCAAGATGCCCATGAGGCCATCTTCCACATCACAGGAACTGCAAAGCAGAGGTCCACAATGACGTTCTCTGCACCTTTCTAGAAAGGAGGCAGCAGCTGGGAACACAGGAAGATGAGTGCTGTCATTACAGCCAGCTAAAGGAAAGTCACCCTCTAAGAACAAAGGATGTGCAGAGCCATATGGCCCCATACATTAAATGAAAACCTAGAGAAGATTACAAAGGCCTTGGCTAATGTTTGGTGGGCCTTTTTGACTTGGTGGGGGTTTTGTGTGGGATTTTTTTCTAAGTGCTGTAAGGAATTTGCAGCATTTTTCCTCCATTTTCAAGTGACCAGATCACACATAACCCAGCATTTGAAGGGAGCAAAACAAAGTGACTCAGTAATAACTCTCAATCATACAAGCACACCGTGGCACAATTGAAAACAGCAGGAAGTGGGGGGGAGCTGGCAGGAGGAGAGAAGATGCAAAGAAGATATTTAAGTAACCCTGTGTTTTTCTTTAATGACTGATGTTATTGTAGTAATAGAAATTATTGGATATGTCCAGAGAATAACAAGCAAAACAAGCATCATGGTGTTTAATAAAGTGTTGCATCAGAAGGTATTTATAATGAGCTTCAAAACACAAAGTATCAAGAGAGCAGAGGAAAAAACTTTCCATACATTCAAGAAGACCTCAAAGACAAATTTAGGAAATCTCCTAACAAAAGGGGAGACAGCTCAGCCAACCATTAAATCCCTTTCCAAGTAGCATTTCACTAGCTAAGGCAAAGACAACACTGCTAGAGCTTAACTAAGCTTCAACCCAGCCTCAGCTTTTCACAAACACTTGAGCATAGACTGTAAGAATTTTACAGAATTTCACTATGCATTATCTATCTTTTAATAGATGAGGATACATGACTTTTTGACTTCAAAAACAGCTGAGAGTAAGGAACAGTATGATGGATGCTCTGTCTGTCGCCAGCTCTGAAGAGGTACACAGAGCTTCCCACTGGGGAGGCAGGAGAGGATCATTGCCACTGCTGAAGCAGAGGCAATCACTGCTCTAACAATTGTGCTGGACAAGTGATCATGTAAGCAAACATTCATACTTACATAGTTTCAGCTACACAGGGAATCATTCCACTAGCTTCACAGCTTCCTTTAGGCTCCCTGGGTTCCACATAGAATGCTGGAAGACAAAAGACCACAAAAATCTGTACATTTAGAAGAGGCTATGAAGACCATGAAATACACCAAACCACTGAGAACTAACTGTGTATTTAATAAAACCCTCCAGAGCCAAACTCCATTTGTTCAAAGAGTCATTTTATAAAAAACTGCTTCAGTTTTTTGACTTATAAAGCAGCATTAACACCATTAACTCTGCATTGTCATATAAACCATAGAACAGGTACTGAAAACAACAGACAAATTCAAATGTTTTTCAGGAGTAAATACACACTTCCATATACTTCTATGGCTTTCAGCATGGGAGAGTTAATTGCTCATTTCATGCACTCAAAGCAAAGCAGAGGACATGCTATCACTGTCTCTGCATGTTAGCTGAGCACTGTTTAACCTGTGAATGCCAGACAGCTGCTACCTAGCAAAGCATAATTTGGGTCTGGAGAGTAATTCTCTTTTTTCATTCTCTAGCACATTCTTTTCCATGTTTGTTTCCCATGTTCAGTCGAGCTGGCTCAACTTCGCTTCTCTTAAATTCGCAGCTCTGCTGTATAACCAGGAGTCTCTGAAGATAGGGTGACAGACAAAGGGATGTCTGGTTTGTGTAGCAAGAGCTACAACTGCAGCCCCCAGTCAACACCTCTGTATCTGATCTACAAGAAAAACACAACAAACAAGAAATCTCTGGCAAAGCTCCCCTGCTCCACCATGCTAACACAAACACTAAAACATCTCGTTTTTACAGCTCTTAGTACATCTAGGGAGCAGACAGGTGATCAAAAGCTGCCTTGCTGCATACTTACCTTTACATGAGATTTACTGCTTAGGAAACAAGTAGGAACATTAGCTTGTTCAGAGCTTTCTTCAGTAGAAAGAGGGGGGTGAATGTGGAAAGACAACCATGAAACAAGGTCTTGTCACACATGCCAATCTCCACACATTGGCACTCCACACAGTTTTCCCCAAATCTGAATCCTATACATGGATTAGGAATATCTGACTGACACATAAAACCTAATTCAGACCAAAGGTGTTGACAGAGCTTTAAAAGCACCAAACATTTCAAAATGCCTGGAAACTCTGGAGTGGTACTTTCACTCATATACACACACAGAGCAAAAACATATCTCCACTGAACCATTTTTAGGCATTTACTGTTGAGAGGGAGACCAAAAAGTCTACTTCACACTGGGTTTATATACTCTGCTCCCAAACCTTATCTTCGACACAACCAACTACCCTTTTTCCCTCCTCCATGGCCTCACAGCTCTTGCAGCAGACACTCCTGTGGGTGCACAGCCACCAGCCAGCTTAAATGTGCAGGGAGCAGAGGAGTGTCTGCCTCTCTCACGGTGGAAGTACTAACTTGGATTTCTTCCTGTGTGACCACAGCATCCCATGAATTTCAAGAATTTAAGAAAACGTAACATCTAGCACATCCATGTTAATTTCTTTGGGCCTCCTGCATGCAAATAATTCCTTTTATAAATCACCAAGGAGGAAAGAAAAAAAGGGAGGGACACAGGGCATTGTGCAGCCTCATTCCCCAGGAACCTGTTTAAATATCTTACAGTTCACATTTTGAAAAATCATTATCATGGCAACTTTTGGCAATAGACTACTTCTCAAACATATTTGTATTTCTTTGGAAGAGATCTATGATCCTATGGTCCACCAAATCTACACTTCCACTTTGACTTACTACATGTACTGGAAACAAACTCTTATTTCAAGTTCAAAAGAAGCTGAATCTGATGGAGATCAGCCCTACCCAGCAAAAGCCAAATTTTTTCAGGTTGTTTGAAGTAATTTTCACGTTGCCTGACCTGTACACACATGCACACCGACTGGAGCCAGACATTTTGACATCTGTTAGAACCACCAGCTACAATTCTTCCCCTTTCTTTAGATTTCTACTCTTCCAAGTTGTCCATTTAACCTTTTTACAATTTTTAATGTAGTTGCATGTGTAAACTGTGACAACACAATTACGGGACATGGAATAAAAAGTCAGTATGAGTTAGCAGTTAAAAGATCAAACTCTTCAAGGCTGTATTTAAAGGCTGTCATAGCACAGCAATGCACTGTGGCTGACTGACTTTATCCTAAATCACGTACAGTGACTGCAGCGGGGGTGGAGAGGAGCAGCAGCACGTTGGTGGCACCGGGTTTGGTTCAGTCCTTGGGCCAGCTGGAGCCGTGTGCTGTGGTCCCCAACGTGCCTCCCCCACCACAGCCCAGTAACTCAGACAACAGCCTGCACTGCTCACTAGCAACCCCTCAGCAACCCACAGGAATTAAGCAAGCAAATAGTGTGGACCCTCGGGATTATGGAGGCCTTTGTTTTGCTCACCTGCCTCTTTTCACACCTGTGTCTAAGGCCCCTGTGACTTCACTCTCCTGAGCACTGGGCATCAGTGCAGGCCCTCCACACTCTCAGCAGCTTTCCCAGAGGTAAGAGCAGGCAGCCTTCTCACCAAAGGTAACTTTCTTTGCTCCCCTGGGGGGAATCAGTGAAGAATCAATGGTATTGCTTCCCTCTTCAGCAGGCAGAAACTGAGAGGATCAGCTCTACACATGGAAGCTTTCGCTGTGCAGTTCAGAGTTCTAGCACAAGTGCTACAGCATAAACCACACTTCAGTCAAAGCCAGCACGTTATGGAAACTGCTTATTTGAAGCCTTAACCTGCAATGAAACTTTCTCAGCAGAAGCCCTCTGAGTGCAGCACGATGGCACATCACGGGCTCTCAGGAGCCCAGAACACACCTCCCCACATCCCCAACCAAACACTGCACCACCACCAGTCTGTCACACTGATCTGCCCCACACCACTGCTGCACAAATACATTCATGCAAAGTTACTTAAGAGGAAGTCTAAAAGCAGGAAAGTCCTGCTGCAATTAGTTAAAATGAATTGTTAGTTCGTGAGGCTTCCTGCAGTTGAAAAACCGTTCAGTGAATTACAGACAGGTTATGGTTTCAGGGGCAGATACATGAGAACTTTATCAATCTGTTTCAAACCAGAATAACAAACTATTTCTGATTAACCTCAGTTTGAGCTTTGGAAACAAAACACCTTTAGAAATGTGATCAAACTGGGTAAAATTTGTCTCTACAGAATATGCCTGCATAGAGTAGAAGCTAGTTATACAGACACCTGAAAAGGCACCATGGTGGCTTCTGGCTGCCACTTGGCAGAAGGCTACGTGGCAGCCTACAGGAAAACCAAGCCAGGCAAGAGGTATGTTGGAAGCCTGAATACGTTCTCAAATGAGAAGTGGACTTCTCTGAGAAAGGCCATACTGGAAAGGCTTAACTACTTTGAAAGGGAAGAGAAAGTCAGGTACAAAAATGCCAAAAAAAAAAAAAATCAGAAATTATTTCACTGTATTTACAGTCCATAATCCTGGGCCAGGTCTCAGGGCCAAGAATCAGAGCTGTCACCAAATCTCTTCCTAGAGGAACCCCCCAAGTCACCAGGATGCAGGCAAAAGTCTCAAACAACTGAGCCTTGACCTGCTGTGCTGTCGCTCCAAGTCCAGAGCTTGCCCATCAAGGGAGATTTTTCCATTCAAGACTGGGCAGAAGAAACCTGCTTTCTGCACTCTCGAAGAGCACCTGACTCTGCGTGCACTCATGGAGCCTGATACCACATTTCATGTTCAAAGTCCAGCAAGTAGTCTGAAGAAAAAATGGAACAGATGTTTCAGGTCTGTAGTTCACTGTGTGCAGCTCATTGTGTAAGGCTAGCTTAAGGAAAATGAATAAAAATGTGAAAAATTTTAAGGAGAGAGACACTAAAAGCACCTTATTACTTTTTCTTACAGAAGACACATTCCGTAAGTAGCTTTTTCAGCAGACACACATGTATCATCCATGAATCCCTTCCTTCCTTTTACATTCTCTAACCCCACAATACCTTACTTACTGATTACTTCTCACTGTTTTTCCATTTGGCCCCATTAAAAAGTTTTCAATTGTCTCCTATTATGTGCTTCATCTTACTTTATTAGGTGGGTGGAATGATTTGTTAGGATTATTGTATTTTCAAAGAACAAACCCAAGTCCGGTTAGCTAAACAGAATATAATTTTAGAAAGGTGCCTTCAGGTGCTTTTGTAATGTAAATAAATTAATGAACTAATTCATGCAGCAGCAGTACTTGTTTTGAGAAGTCTATTTAAGCTATGAGCAAGACAATGGGCAGAGGGGAAATCAAGACAGCCAAACAAGAGGGCTGTTCAAGATCATGCCATCAGTTTTCAGTAATGCTGAAACCAGAACCCAAATCAGATTCCATCCAATTCCCTACCTCGTGCATACTCAGACATGAACAAACTCATTTATTTCACTGCACATAACTCAACCACCTTCACAAAACAAAGGTTCAGTCACTGAACAATTAATCTCCATCCATTTAAAAACTACCAGTATTCCCCTTCTCCCTCAAGATCCTTGTCAAAGGCCACACAAGGTCCAGCATGCACAAAAAAGCAAATAATCTTCTAACAAGAGTTTGTGTGGTTTTTCCCCTTTCACGTGCAAAGGGTTGTAAAAGAATAACCCTTCAGTATTTTTCCAGGGTGCACTGTAACTTTTGCACAGCATGACAGATCTTTAACACCTCGGTATGTATTATGAATAATTAAAGCAGCTCATGCCAGGGGAAGAGCAACTCTGTGCTGACACAACCAGTTCACATCTCTACAGCAAAACTGCAGATTATGGGACCAAAACAAACCACGGCCCCTGGGTATTTGACAGAGATGCATCCCACTGAAAGCATCTGAAAGTAGTTGTGCTACAAATATTTACCTTACCCTGGCTCAATCCATTCTGCAAATTAACCTACGGAAAATTGCAACTCTCTGCAGCCAAACCAGAATAACTTTGAAAAACCACCTCAGTCTACAATCTACTCGGCAATGGAAAGAAAAACATTTACTTTTAAACTGAGCTAAGTGTGCACAGATTTTCTTTTACACTGACTTCAGCTATCAGACTTCACCTTGAAGTGTCTGAGGTGCCTTGACCAATAACATTCAGCTGAATATAATTCAGGCAGACATCTATCAAGTGACTCCTGTAATAATGAGATATGCTTTAAACTGATTGTACTAAGTGAATAACTTCATATTTGTTACTGCTCTCAACAATGAAGAAAAGACAGCAGTCACACAAAAAAAATGAAGCCCTTCCAGCAGCTCTGGCTAAGTGTCCCTTCTCCAGCAGAAAGCAGCTGTGAGAACAGTGACCCACAGAGCACCTAACACTGAGGGGACAAGTCTAAAGACAAGAGCCAGGCCACCTCGTAAGATCCCTGCTGACAGCAGATGCTCGCAAGGAGTTTACAGGAGGCCCGCTGGCCGTCTCAGGGAGTGTAACACAGTTTACAGGCTGCCAGCCAAAAGAATCACTCATTGCATTGCAGTGTAGGAACTTCAGTACCAGCTGACCACATAAATACTGAAATCATATCTAAGTTATGTACAACAAATTGTTCTAAGTGAAAGCACTGACATATGAAAGTGCTTTAAGAGCATATGCTTGGATTTTTAAACTGACTGCAGTTTCCAAAGCAGAAAACACATGCAGCCACCTGCAGAAGCCCTCATTCTCTCTCCTGATTTGAGTCCCAACTTCCCTATTGCACTGAACAATACCAACTCTTCCCACTGTACAAAGGATGCTGCAGTATTTTGATGTTACCTGTATCAGCAGCTTCAAATGAGCTCCTTTGAATACTTGAACTTGGTCATCAGTTGCAACAAAGACTCTCGGCTCTCCTTGAGAAATCTGGTGGCAGCTTCAATCAACACACACTTTGTTTTCCATAAGTTTTCACATATTCTTGATTTCTCTTGACATCCTGTGCCCCACAAGAGACCAGGTGTGTAGGTATCTATCCTGTGCTTCATGAGACATAATCACTAACTCTAAGCACAGGTAACTGCTAGAAGCTGGAATACATCAGACCTTTGGCACTCCAGGCTGCCCATTTATATGCTGATCCAGAATACTTGAGGCTTTCTGTACAGACTCATTGGCAATGAAAATATTGAACAGTCAGCATATGACCAAAACCAAGAGCTGGGACATTTGTGTTTGTGAGTCTATTACTAAGCTACACTTGCCTCCCATAATCATAGGCACTAAGATGATTTCCTCCCTCCCTTTCCATTTTAAAACAAAAGGATAAGACTGACTGCATTACAAGTTTCAAAGTTGCAGGATGAAAAGCACTACACAAAAAAAATCGAAGTAAGAACTAAAAACTGTCACTTTCTGCTACTACATGGATGTAAAAATAAGACTGGTATATTTCAGGAGCACATAATCCTTTTGGTTCAAAAAACCCCACTTACGTTCACTAAATAGGAAAAGTGAGACAACAAACAACTGTGACTGCCATCCTGTCTCTGGCAGTCTGACTTTGTGGGAATAACAAACTGTGACAGGAGGTCAGGAACAGCACTCTCACATTTTGCAAAGTAAGTTTTGTCTTTCACAAAACAGATGCTGTAGACAGAGCAGCATTTACAACCATTCTTTCTGAGACACTAGATTATACTAGCTTATTCTCTTTACTGGAATCCTGTCTCACCACTTATGCTTTTGTTGGTTTCTCTACAGTATTCCTACTTGTGTGAAAGAGTTCTTTAATACTTACATCTAAGTAGTCCCCTAACTGTCATTCTTCTGCCAGCAAAACATCGCAATTAAATAACCTTTAACTAAAATCCAGATTTTCTGCTTCCTTTAAGATGCAGATCACTGGACGGGAGAGCTGTCCCCCAAGACACAGGGATAAAATGGAGACCTAAAGGGGTCAATTCTCACATTATCTTTTAGGGAAGAGGTTTTGATTCCCTATTTGCCCTGTTATGGTCAGCACTGAGATCAGAATGCGAAAACATCACCACACTATCACACCAAAGCCACACGTGACAAGGAGAGCCTCCTTATGTCACCACAAAGAACACTGGCACTTGTGCAGGGGGAATCAGAGCTCCCCTTGGCTTTGCCAACCCCCAGCTCCCTGGTGCTCACCCAGAGCCGAGCGGGTCCACAGGTCCTCCTCAGGGAAGGGGGAAGCCAAGGTGCCGTGAGCAATGGGAGCACGTCTGCAAGTCTTGGCTTTCCTGATCACTCCCTGGGAAGGTTTCAGCCCAGATCTGTAATTACCTGACTCAAGCGAGAGTCCAAAGAAATAGGGGGAGGAGAAGAGAGAGATCACTGGCTGTTTCAAAAGACATGCTTGAGACAACTTACTGTACAGAAGACACTGAGAAAATCTGCCCAGACAGTTTACTCGTGTCACATGTTTACAGGGGGTAAATTGCAGCCTGCATTTTACCAGAAGGCAACATTTGCCTTGAACGTTTGCCATGAAATTACCATTGTTTCAAGTCAAGTTACTATGTCATTACTGCTGGGTAACTTAAGAGTCAAGTACACCATTAATCCATGTCACCAATGCAGACAGTCTGCAAAACATTACAGCCACTAATCTAGCATTTTTTAAAAGGAGGAAGGGGTAAGAGACAAAAGAACTTATTAGACTTCCAGTAACCAGAAGACAAAGCCTATTAGTCAGAGGCAAATAGAGGAAAGGAAGCCAGCGAGATAAGATGCAGACCCCTAGAGAGAAGCAGCCAAAGAGAAGGAGCCCAGCCAGGGAATTCTGATGAAGCTGTTAAGGGGGTTCTCCCTTATCTTCCTGTGACTACCAAGTCCCTCGAGTGTTTGTTTACAGATTGTTCCTTCAGACTTCCAAGAATTCTGGCTACCAATCTTCAGCTCCTTCTGTATTTTTAAGTATGAGGATGAAAGAAAGGACTGTTCTTCTAACATCCCATGATTCTATTTTTATAGCCTCTTCTTACTCAGAGTTTTCCTGTTACATTCACATACAGACCCTTGTGCCTAATGGAACAATAACATTGTTTCGGCAATTTGCAAGTTGCAAGATGCTCCAAGGCTCTAGATTAAATTTACCAACATTTCCCTGGCACCAATAACAAAAATCAAGTGCTTCAGTTTGGGACAGATCTCAGCAGTGCTGCGGCACTCTCACTCCTTCCAACCTGCAGCCGTGTATCTCTGTATCCAAACTCCCTGTGCACCCCTTTCTGCCATGAGGACATGCAAGTGTAGAAGAGCCGTGTCTGTCCCCTCTTCTTCCATCCCCTTTCCATCCCCTCTATACCCCAGTGCCCCTTTACACACACACAACACACAGGACTTCTTCCTGTTCCTCAGGCTGAGCCAAAGCAAGCAGCAGAACCAAGCCTCTTCCTTGTCCACTCACAGGTTTGTCAGAACACGTCTCAGAAGTCTGTCAAACTGTCTGGCAGCCCTTCTCGCTCAATATATACTTCTTCAATTAATTTCAATGAGGGTCTTCCAAAAGAGCTGTTCTGAGTTTTCTCTCAAAGCCACTCCTTCATCTGATTGTCTTTTTTCAATACAATTCATGCTAAATAGAAACAAGATGTAATTATTAATGAATTTCCAAGATCAACAAATTATAAGAACTACTGACACAAACCAGTCAGAATTTGCTATGAACACGACAACATTCAACTTCAAAATAAGGCAAGAATCTGAGCAGAAAAGGCACCTAGCACAGCCTTGAAGATGCAGAAGCTGATTACAGCTCACATTGCAGGCTGTCAGTCTCACAAAACATGCAGCCAAGTAGTACCAAAGCTGTAAGTTCCCCTGTTAATAGTTTTCTTACCTTTTTTTTAAGAATTACAGTCATTCATGCCTACATACAACTTGCTATTAGAAACATTAGGAAATAGTCAGAGTTTTAGAAATCATTAAAAGAGCTGATATTTGCAGTAAGTTTGTAAAGCCAGTTGCACTTTGCAAATTCGAACTAATTCAACACAGATCACAAGCTCTCCTTTTTCTGCTGATGTGCAGAAAACCTTTGCTTTAGACTGGGAGCTGCCTTTCATGTAAATGTGAATGTTTTTCACAGACCACCACACACCTCTGTGGGGAAGACTTTGAGGACAGACTACAGAACTGACAAGAACATGAGGTCAGATCTCTTTACTTTCACATGCAATCTTAACTAAGGGACTGTGTTTCCTTTTCTGAGGATTACCTTTCACCAGGGAAACATGCAGCAGTGTTCAGAAGCACCCAAGGGACACAAGCACTCAGACACCCTCTCTTCCCATTGCTGTAGCCCAAATAAAACACTACTACTGTAGCTACACATTTACTGTTTAACAAAGAGGTTTTTAAACACATAAGAATTTGTTTAGATGATGGCTTTTGGTCAACTGTTCCCTCAAAAAAAGACAGGTCATGCCAGTGAGGCCTGTAACTTTCAAAGAGGTAGGGCAGTTCCGTGTTTTTTGTTTGTACAGCTTTTTTTTTCAGAGCACTTAACTCATTACCCCTTTAAATTATGTGACAGACACTGCCATTCAAAAAAAGTTACCAGCTGTGGATCAATGCTGTATTCTGACACTTGGCATCAGCCTGTTCAGTTATCAATGTAACATTTTGAAGGGCAGCATATCAGCAGTGTTAACTATTTAAAAGATAATCAATGACTCTTTCCAGCAACCACGGCACTGATAGGATAGGCACATTCTTCCAACCTTTATTTGCTCGAAACACTGATTATGCAAGTTATAATTTAAGTTGTTATGAGTAGCTTATTAGTACCACCACAGCCCCAGAGAGTGATTAATGCAGATTGCAGCTTGCGCAGGAAGGGTAAACACGTTCAGGGGAGGGAGGAAGGGAGGGACAGCTGAAGCAAGGGGAAAAAAGTGACTGTTCAAAGGGGCTGCGTTCAGATAGCGAAAACTACCTTGGAAATAAATCGCTTTACAGTTTATTTCTGTCTTTCTCCTGAAAGCACTGCGAACGTTCAGGTTCCAGCGTGGCACGAGAGAAGGCAGGGCACGGAGCGCACCCGAACAAAGCGGCCGCTCCCCCGGCCCCGGGGGCTGCGGGGCCGCCCCAGCGACCACCGCAAGGGACGCTTTAGGACCCGGCGGACGGCGCACCCCGGAACGGGAAACATCAGGCGAGCCAAACCCCGGGGCTCGGCGGCACGGGGCGGCTCGGGGCGCGGGGATGAGCGCGGGGTGGGCTCGGCCCCGCGGCACCGAGAGCCCCCGGCCCGCAGCGGCACCACCCGGAGCAGCGCCCGGCGGG
>VZTJ01000306.1:501434-608100 GCA_013397795.1 Orthonyx spaldingii
CTTCCGGGCGAGCGCTCAGCTGGCGGACGCGCCGTGACGTACCGTGACGCACCGTGACGTACCGTGACGTACCGGGACCGGGGGCGGGGCGCGCGACGCCGCACGCACGGTGAGGGCAGGGCAAGCGGCGGCTCGCGCCTCCCGCGCGCACCGGAGCGGGGGCACCCGGCGGGGCGGGGCCGCGGCACGGCCGCACCAAGGTAAAGCGGGGAGGGGGGGAAGGCGGGCGTACGCGCGCGGAGGGCGGAGGGAGGAGAGAGGCCGGAGGCGCGCGCCGTGGGCCGGACCCCTCCTCTGTGTCGCGCGTTGGTTCCGCCCGGCCGCGGGGGCAGGGCAGCCCCGGCCGCCAGGGGGCGCAAGGGCTCCCGCGCCGGCAGCGCCCCCTAGCGGCCGCACGGCTCCCGGCCATGGAGGGGCGGCAGCGCCATCTTGACAGTGGCGGCGGCTGTGGGGGCGCCCGGGATGGGCAGCGCTCAGTGACCCGCAGCGGTCAGTGCCCCGCAGCCGTCAGTGACCCATAGCGGTCAGTGCCCACAGCGCCCAGTGACCCACAGCGGTCAGTGACCCATAGCGGTCAGTGCCCACAGCGCCCAGTGACCCACAGCGGTCAGTGCCCCACAGCCCTCGGTGCCCACAGGAGGAGAAGGGATGCGCCAGGGGATGTTTAGGTTGGACATTAGGAAGAACTTCACAGAAAGGGTGATTAGACATGGGAATGGGGTGCCCAGTTTTATGGCGGAGTCACCATCCCTGGAGGTGTTAAGGAAAGACTGGACGTGGCACTCAGTGCCGTGCTCTGGTTGACAAGGTGATGTTTGGTCACAGGTTGGACTCGATGGCTCAGAGGTCTTTTCCAACTCAACTGATTCTGTGCCCCACAACCCTCCATGCCCACAACCCTGCTATGGTTCTCACACAGCAACTAAAAACCATGTCTATCAATGAGTTTCATTGAGTGACCCTCAGAACGAAGTAAGAAAAAGGTCAGAGAGGACTTTGTCTCTGCTAGCATTAATATTTATACCTGTTCTTGAGCTTGGGAGTATTTCCAATGCTGGGAAATATTTCTATTCACGCATTCAGTTGCATTTGGCTGGAAGCCAGGTTATGAATAAGGTGCATAAATCTATACTGGAGCTTGTGTCCATGTTGTTGTATTTCTGTATGCTTCTATATTATATAAGCAAGGCCATCCAAGGATAGCTGAGAATTCATTTTCTCTGCTAAATTTCTTGCACTGCATTAAAATCTTTCTCTGCTTGTAAGTAATAGAGAACTAAACACACAGAAGGAGAACATGGTATGAAAGCATGGACAGAGTTGGAGACTAGAGACAAGTTCATATTGCTTTAGAGTTTACCTGGACACTGTGTGCTTTTCATGAGAAAGCTAAGAAATAAGTAAAGCAATTTTTTGTTTTCCTTCCCCCTTCCCACAGTCTAAGTCAGCATTTCTGTTCTTCCTGAGGCTCCTGCAGCACAGGAGGCACTCCCAGGGCAAGAGTCTGTATGTCCTACTAAAACCAGATAATGCCTCGACCACCTCAGACTCAGAGAATGAAACTTCAGTGATCAAAAGGAAGTAGTTAACGGTTTCCACTTTCATTTATTCAAGTGAAAAGAATGTTGTAGAATCCTAATTTTGTGCGAGTTGGCTTATTTGAATTGACATAGGAAACAGTGATAAAATCCATGTCCTTGCTTTTACTATTTAATTATGTTCTCTTTGCCTGCAGTTTGCGTTTTCTGATCAAAAGACTGCTCCATATGCAAGAGCAAGCTTAAAAGGGATCCAAGTTCGGTCAGAAATCTGAGGCAGACAGAACAGCAGAGTTCCCATCCCAGTTGATAAACAATGTGACTACAATGACTTAGGGAATCTGGTTCAGAGGTGTTGGTCAGGGTTTCAGATCAGTTCAGTTTGCCAGCAGAAAGACACTGGCATGACAAAATCCTAAACCCTGTGAAAGTCACCCTGCTTTCACTACTATTACTGAATATCTTGATTCAGTAACTTCATTCTTTTTCACCAAATCTGCATATACTTATGATTGCAGCTTGTAGATGAAAACAGTGAGAAATAAATCTTTGAGTTAAATTGATGGGAATGTCTGGAAATTTACAGGCTTGTGTCACTTGTAGAAATGAGGATGTAACACCATAATGAAAGAACTTGATCTTTCATTCTAGTCATTTTTCACCATGTGGAGATGGAATACTTTAGCTGTCATTGATGTTTTGCAATGATTTGGTTTTATCTGAATCTTAAAAAAAAGTTATGAATGTTCAATCAAGAATGAAAATCAAATGAAGTGTTCACTTTGCCAGGTACATACTGCAGCCACATGTGGTCGGTGTTTGCAGGGTACTGTCACAGGCCACTGAGTCATTGATTTGAGTAAAAGAAGACAAAATTACTTTTGTGGAAAATAGATTTTGAAACTTAATACTGCTGGAAGGCATGTGACCTACCCAGCTATCACAGGAATCTGTGACCCCTTCTCTGCCCCCTGTGCCACAGGAACTCATTGTCTCAGTTGTTGTCCCTCAAGGAAATGACAGCCCAAATCCACTGCTGCCTTAGGAACCCCAGGCTCGCTTTGGCAGACTTGCATGAAAGATGAATATGGATTACTGACCTCTCGTTGCTGTGGAGAGCTTTGAAAGGAATGATTGATTATCAGCTGCATTAGCAGCAGGGGAGAGACTGCAGGTCACTTTTTAGCTAAGTGGCATCATTTAGCTGTTAAAAAAAAAACCCAGATACGTGAATTTTTCTGCATCTCTTTAAATAAACATTAGCCAAAGAATGCATATGAAAATAGGATCTATAGCTTAGCATACAGGCTGGATTATCTATGGGCACATAGTATGGAACATGGTGGTGTTCCCTACTACAGTGTTGGTACACCATGGTCTTGAATGACATCATTTACTGCCAGAACAGAGATGTGACCACAGCTTAATTTGGAAGGCAGTCAGCCCAGCAGTTTCTCACTGTGTCTATAGACTCCTTGCCAGTAGCCAACCAGCTGTCAAATAGAAATTGTGTTGCTCCTAAATAAAACATTTTACATCTGAGAAGTTCAAAGCTGCCTTTTCAATTATTTCATGCAGGGTTTTGTTCCCCACCTCCCCTGAGCAAATCCAGTTTCGGCACCAGCACTAGGTGTGTGTTACTAACGCGTGCCCCAGTTAGGTGCGATGTGAAAGAAGAGATCAGTTGCTTTAAAATAACCTTTTTTCCCCATGGGCACTTCCTTTCACTCTTTATTTTCTAAAATCCTCTATGTACTCACTGCTGGCAGATTTTATGCTTAAAGTGAGGAGCTAATGCTTGACTTGAGAAGAAAGGATGAAATAAAACAGATTTACAACTTCAGCAAAGGAGCTGTGCAGAGGAGGAGAATGCTGGACTCGTGTTCCCAGCCAAGCATCCCTCGCTGGGAAGCAGCTGTGATTTAACTGCTCCTGGATGTGTACTCAGTCTTGGTGCAGCCTGTCTTCTGTCCTGGCTTTGCTTTGACACTGCACTGTTGGGGCCATTGTATAGTGCAATTGGCAGATCCCTTTTATTATTTTTATATAAACTTTTAATTTAAATTCTAGACAAGCCTGAAAATAGCAAAATAAGACTGGTATTTCACTGATTATTCAGCTTACTGAACTTTTGGGTCAACCATCTAAAAATCCAAAGGAATCTGTATTTGTTTCCTGAAAGGAAAACTTACTGCATTTTATAGTCCAAGGGACTATTTGTTTTAATTAACAATGAAAAAAAGTTTGCATCTTCACCATGCAGTAAGTCATTAACTGCTCACATCCCCTTTGGAGTCTGGATACAATGGGATGTTTCAGGTGCTTGATGTGGGTGTTGATAAGAGGGGTTTGCCTGGAGAGCAGGGGAGCGTTACAACCCCTCGCTGCCGGCTCTGCCCCAGCACCAGCAGCGCTTGTTTGGGAGGCAGCCTTGGCTTCCCTCCAAAGCCCAGATTCCACAGTGGGCTCCAAACCAGCCTGCGACCTCCCACCCTTCCCCACTGACACGGACACACCGACCTCTGACCTCTCTGGTTTGCTTTGTGGCAGCAGACACCCGAAATTGGCTCAGCTGATACAACAGCCCCGTACTTTTTGACAGAAACGCCTGTGGTTAACCTCTGTGGGCTGCGTTCTGCAGTAAGATGAAGGGTGGTAGAAGTTAAACAATGGGTGTGACTACCACAAGATGGGTGTTAGTGGGAAAGTGGTGTAGCATCCACTTAGCATTCCAGAGATGTGAAATATAATTATGATTTAAATGCCAAAGATGTAAGTTGCAAGATGAGTAACTACAAGGACATGAAAGCCTCCCTTATCTTCCTTTCTATCCCACTCAGAATCATTTTGCACACCCACAAAACTAATACAAGTAGTGTCACTTGATGAAATTACACCTGATACATGACTTGTACCATCACTTACATTTCTGTCAGTGTGGGCTCTGTTTATACCAAAGGAAAAATTCCAATCTCATTTACAACATTCTAAGTTAGAAGTAATTCTGCTCTCAGTGGAATTACTCCCTATTTGTACTCCCACTCAGATCTGAATCTGACCCAGGCTTTGAATTTTTTCTTATTTGCTCTCACCCTTTCCTGTCATAGACAGAAGTCCTCAATCTGTAAAGGGCTCCTCATACCTTCATTTATATATCTTTGCAGAAATGGCTTATGAGCAGGTCTGCAATGTTAAGAATTGTTGACTAAATGAGCCCTGGGAGCAGCTGGCTGCTCAGTAGACATGAATAGCTGCTTAATGTCTTTTACATCATCCAGCATATGTGGGAAGGAGAGCAGGAATGAAGAAGTGCAGCCCATGCCTAGATGAGGGTCTACACAGTTCTGTAGCAATTCCAGCACACAGAAGTTAAAGAACAAAAGAGTAAGTTGTAGTTGAGGGAGTGGAAGCAACTAGTGGGGAAAATAATTGTTGGCTCTAAACTCTTCAATAAAATCTTTATACACAGATTCTAGGGCACGTGCTGTCCCAGACTGTCACCTTGGAGATTGTCTGATGCATAGAACAGAATTGAAATCTGTATTTTAAACATTTTTGCCCTTGGCATTGTTCATCTTATTTTCTTTATGGATTACATGAAAACCTAAACTGTTACCAGCTTCTCAGAGGTGACACCTTCTGAAAAAACAGAGGGGTGAGGCCAGGATTTGGGACTCAGCTTGTGCTAGGTTAACCCTTGTACCGGAACCATTTCTTTTCTGTACAAAGTATGCACCTGGCAGGGGGAAGCAGTGATTTTTCAGATACATGTACATCTGTGCCTTCGTGTCTGATTTCATTGCCTGAAATGAAGCTCTAGAGTGGATAAAGTGATGCACTTACTCCAAAGTGTTTGATGAGCTGAGACTACATAGTTATATTATTGTGGAATTTATTTCCTAGAAATACCATAAACATTTACTAGAAGTACTTTCTGCTGTGTAGGAAAAATAATTTTCTATCTGGGGGAAAAATACATGATTGGTTAAATATGTTAAAATACAAATAGCAAAACAAAAACGTTTGCTCTTAAGAACCAGAGAAAAACAGAGTTCTTCAAACCAGAAAAGGTCTTTAGATCACAGCATTAATTAAGACAAAGCTAGGAATTAATAGTTTTGGATTTCTCATGAAAAAGAACCATGAGCCAAATCCGGTGTTCAGGTTAGTATCTGTAAGTCCAGTTTTGGTGAGGGAAAGAGGGTATGAGTGTCTGGAGCCACAGGAGGCCCATTCTGGTCAGCTACTGTGCTGGAGGCAGCAGCTTGAGAACAGTATGGCCTGAGAAGCCTTTGGCTCAAGCCCCTCTTCTACAACCCAGAATGCCAGGAATTGCCACAGGCTGCAGGGAGATGAGCCACAGCACACTGCCAAACTTCCCACTGCAGTTTGGGTGCTGCATGAGGAAGCAGCTTTTCCTCAGGGCCAAGAGAGCACTCCCTCCAGAGGGAAGGTCAGGCTGTCTGAGTTACTCTGCTCCAGACTGTCCATGCCCAGCACACAGGTCTGATTTCAGGGTAGATTCACCCACAGTAATTAGAGCTCCAGGTTAGGAAATGGATCCTGAGACAGTCAGATAATGGCCTGTCCCTGACACTTGTTCCTCTTTGCATCCATGTACTTACTGGGCAGTGCTGCTGCACCTTCCTTTGGGACACTAAGGTACCTTTGACAGCTGCAGTGCCCCTTAAGTAGAAGTCATTGTTTCTGTTAATTTAATCCATGGCAGAAATGTTATTATCCAGAAGTGGATTTGTCTCGGGGATATTTGTGGTTTGTCAGAAATAGTGTAACCATTTATATGATAAAATACTCATTCACACAAAACAAGAATAAGATTTCATTCTTTCTTCTGACAAATAGTCTTATCACACCTGGGGGCTGATTCAGTGAGCTCAGCAGGTACACAGTCCTCTGAAAATCAAGACATTCAGGACTTTGCTAATTAGTCTGCCTCTCCTGAGTGCTTAGATAAAATAGCTTTCATCACCTTTTCATCACATCAGACTCCAGCTGAATCATTACTGCCTACTGTCATAGTATCACAAATAAGCTTCTCAGCCCCTGAAGCCTATAGAAGTTTTCAGCAATATTGTGGTGGTTTTATCATGTATTTCATTCACAGATTTGCAAAGATAGGGTCAGCATTGGTACAACAATGTCTCAGGAAGGGGGACGCATGGAGTTTCGGTGACTTGCCCAATGTCGGTTGCAAAACATCAGTGAAACAGAACCCAGGCATTCTTGTACCAGGCTTGATTCAGCAAAGCATTAAACCAAGGGCTTAACTTGGAGCAAGAGCTCAAGCTGTTTGAATGGAGACAGATTTAAATACCTGCACAAATACTTTGCTGGACTGAGTCTTCAGTTTTCAACAGCTAATTATTGTTTACAGCTTTTTCAGGGTTTTTTCATATAGCTCAGCATATCTTTGGATGGCAGGAATATTTTTAAACTAATTTAATGGTGTGAAAAAATGTCCTGCTTGCTGGCCTTTTGGCAACTCAAATGTTCATGCGTATGCTGGGGGTTCTGTCTTGTCTTTTTAGATGACACCAGCAACTCGACAAGAAGTTCTTGGCCTTTACCGCAAGATTTTGCAAATAGCCAAAAACTGGCAGTCGGCGTCAGGACAGATAGAGGAAACCATGAGAGAGAAGGAGTACATTAGAAATGAAGCCAGAACATTATTCCGAAAAAACAAAAATGTGAGTGTCCTTACATTGCTGAATGTCCCAACGACTCTTCTCTTGCTCTTTGCACTGTGTGGTTGGCTGCTAAGATAGGAATGTTAAGGGTTGAGTTCCCAGAATTTCATCCACCTTAAATGCTTGTATATTTGGGTTACAGTTTAAATTTCATCCCTGAGAAAACTCAAACCATTTCAGCTCTTCATTAACTACTGTAGAAGTCTAAAAGGCCTTTTTTCAGTAAAAAAGTGCTAAGAAAAAATTCAATTCCAAAGATACTGCTTGTATAATTGAAGCAGCTTTTGATCTTTACAAAGTTAGCTAAGTGTATCATTACCCATGCAATGGCAAACAGAGCTCAGCAGCTTCTGGTTTTTTTTTTTTTTTCTTTTCAAAGCAGCAATTATTGGCACTTCTTTTAAAAGAAGCACTTTAATTTTTTTTCTTAAGGAAGAAATTTCAAACCCTGGTAATCAAAGGCCCTTCTTGTAATTCAAGATCACAACACTTATTTATATCCCATATTGGTTTGGGACTAAAGTGAAGTAATGCAAAATCAAAAAAATGAATTTAAGTCGTAATTCACACCACATTACTGACTTCAAAGGGAGTTTCTGGATAGGATGATAACAGAATGCACACCAGTCCGTGTCTTTCCTTTCTCCACTAGTGCCCTTGCAGAGTGACAAATGGGTGAGTGTGGTTTTTTCATAGATGTAGTGGTAGTTTACATGTGTATTGTCATTTTACAGAGAAAATACCTTGTTTGGGTAAAAAACTCCTTCTTTAGCCTCAGTCCTGACAGCCTCTGGGCTTTAACATTCAGCACCATCAAGCCCAGGAAAATACCAGTGTTACCTTTTATGGATGTGAAAAATACAGTCATTGTATCCTTGGCAATGCCAAAATAAGCTAAGGAAAGCCACGTGATGTGCATCATTTACACTTGAGCTTCCAATTGCTAATTATTGTACTCATATAAAACACTTGTTTGTATGATCATAGGTAACAGATCCAAAGGTGATTAAGCAGTGCATAGAAGAATGTGAGGCAAGAATAGAAATTGGACTGCATTACAACATCCCCTACCCGAGACCTGTGAGTATAAATCACAAAGTCTTCACTGATACCCTCTGAGCTTTTCCTGTACAACAAAACCATCAGTCTACATCACTCTCACTGCACTGCATTTTCAGATGAGCTGGCATTTAAATGTGAGCTAAAGCAGAGCCAAGTGTACATTGAGATGTTTTCCATCTATCGCCTTCACTGTAAATTGGAGCATTTTTTCTCAAAATAAGGAGTCAGAGCCTAAATGGAGTTGCAGGAGCTAAACTCCCAAGGCCTCTGACTGTTTAGTCAGTCTTCTCTGACCAATGAATATAGAAAAAAATGGTAATGGAAGCAAATAACAGAAGAGAATGAGAGAATAAAAATACCTGATTACATCTGCCATAGGTACAATAATTTTTATAGCCTACATTACTGTTAACTGTTCTCCTGGTCATAAATCAGGCCTTATGAAACACCTATGTTGCTGCTTCTTTTCCCTTCTTCCTACAGAAGAACATGTCCAAGATTACTGAAATGCTGGAAGTTGCAGCAAAGTCTTCTAGTGCACCATTCAATCCAGTTTCCTCACTGCCCAGTCACTTCTGTCTGTAATACTTTATGCTGTTTCCCACACAGACATCCTCTCTACTCCTGTTGATTAGTTTATATTTTCACATCTATAGTTCCCTTATCAAGGCCATCATGGTCAAAAATAAATTGTATCTTTATCAGATGCTTGCCTAGAATGTGGTCACTGTTACCATCTCTTTCAGTACACTGAATAACAATGCACAGCTGGCAAACAATGTTCCTAGAAATGGGCCTAAAACGTGTGCTCTGCAGTGCTTTCAAAACCCCAAAGGATCTGCTCTCTCAGACAAACTGGATGATTATTATTTTTCAGATTCTAGAAATCTCTACTGCTGCTTTAGTCAGTGCTTTTACTACTATTTGCACCTAAACACCCATCTTACAGGATGACAGCCTCAGCAACAGTAACACCTGACTGCTACCACCTACATTTTTCAGTCATTTAGAGGGGTTACAGCTGCATGATTCCCACTAACAGTCTTATGAAATATAAAGACTTTGTCAATCAAAGGAAGAGTCTGTCACCTATTGCTCCTTCTGCTTATGGAGTCAATGACACTGATTGTGCATTTTAATGTGCCATATATATAATCATGACAGTAAGAAGGCAGGCTTTCAATACGTACAGTTTGGGGTTGTTTTGTGACTTGTGAAGTAGGTATGAATAAATCACACAGTGATTCAAGACATCTACTCAAGAATTTTTAGGGTTTTTAGTTCTTACTGTTCTGGAACATTGTCAGCAATCCTATTTCAACAAGTATCATTGCAGTCTGATATCACACTGCAAAACAAAGTTACTCAGGCCTAGCATATATAGGATTTTATTAAGACCTAAAATATATAGGCTTTTAATAAACACAACAATTAGAGCCTGCAAGTTACACCACTAATCACTGCTCAGAGAGTGCTCCTCCTAGAAATCTACTAACCTGGCTTGAGACAAAAGAGTTATCCTCTCCAAAGTGTGAAGAAAGTATTTAAAACTCAGTGAAACTTAGTCTGTATGCATGCTGCCTTTTTCTTCCCAATGTGCACCTAACTGTGGGGTTCTCTTTTCCAGATCCATCTGCCTCCTATGGGCCTTGCCCACAAACAAGGCCGTACGTTGCGACACCAGGAAAAGCTAAGGAAGATTTCTAAGCCAATATACCTGAAATCCCATGATGAAGTTTCATAAGCCACCATTTAAGCTGTGATGTGCAATCACATCCTTTTTGCTGTGAACTGCAATCCAGGTGATCTGTTTGCACGACTGTGAATGGTTTGGTCCCTTGCACACACATTTCCTGAGGCCAAAAAGCCAACTGATCCATTGTGTATGATGGATAGGGTTGGTCTAGTATTTATTACATTTCAACCACTACCTTGTCAATAAAAGTAACATTTTTTAAGGAGTGAGGTGTGATACAAAGATTACTTTGACATCAGGACAAACTGCAGCAGGATTTCAAACTCTGTTCATCTGTGGCAGGGCTCTCTGGTGGTTTGAGGATTCTGTGTGCTCACTCGTGACTCAAGACAATGCCTTGTGTAAGGTCAGCCAAAATCAAGGAAGTCCAGGAGAGTCAAGCAGACACAGTTCCTCCAGAGCTTCTGAATGCCAGTGGGAACACAGTCACTGCACCAGGTAGCTGCTCTCCTTCCCCTCTGCTCCCTGCTCTGCCTGCTGTCCCTGGAGGAGAGTTCCAGTTTCATAGTACCCTTATGGTGAAGTTTTGTTTCTGAATGGACAGTAGCAAAGAGACAGCACAAGTGCCACTACTCCTTTTTCCTTTTTGCACACTGCAGAGGAGTGGCCTAGAGCCTCTATGTCAGCTTTTTTCCCCCCTTCCTTTGGAGAGGGTGTGGATGTGAAATGCAAAGTTTGGAATGCCATTACACAACTCTGAGTAAAACACTCCAGTGTTGGGTTCCTCAGGTTTCCCATGTATGGACTGGCTGAAAACTCTCCCTTCAGGGTATCACTATGGGAACAAAGTTAGGATGCTTTGGTGTCCTGACTGTGTGTTTTCACATGGTCAGCTTTTCAGCATAATCACCACACTGGCTTGCTCAACAATTATTTTGATTTTAGTGTTAGGTTTTAACTCTTGTTATGGACAGAACCCCAACTTCAGTAAAAGGAAGTATCTACAGGTCTCCTAAGTTTGAGGGGTATTTCTGTTTCACAGGTGCCTCAAGCATGGAAATAAAATGAAATGAAGTTTCCTTTCACAGGCTGGAAGTACCAGTGAGACCAAGCTTGGACAAGAGCCACACTGTACTGGACACTACCTGAGCACAGTCCACAGCACTTTAAGGACAACCTATTCCAGCTTGACATTAACAGTGACAAAAAAAAAAAGCAAATTTGAAACATGCATGTGTGTATGATTTCCTTTTAAAGTGGGAGAAATCACTGAAATCTCATTTCTGAGCTCACCAAATCATTCGAAACTCTCCAAGCTCTAATAAGCAATGACAAAGAAATATCCCTGTCTGCCTGAAAAGTAAGTTAGAACTGGTCCTGTGCAGAACAGACTGACAGGCCCTCCCCCAAGAATGCACTTGTAAGAATGAAAAAAATACAAGCAGATGAGAAAGTACAAGAAAACAATAAGAAGAGTGAATCAGCATGACAGGTACTGGCTGGCCCAGCTTCTCACTACCCTTTATGGCTCCAGTCCACAAAGGTCTCTGTTCCCATATAATTATTTCCTGGGAATGCCTCATGTGGGAAGTAACAGGTAAAATGCCACTGTTCTGTCAGTGGAAGCTTTGCAAATTTACTGCTGCCAGGAAGACACAAAACAAAACTCCTTTAGCCTAGGAAAAGGGTGATTGCATTAAAAAAGAAAAAAAAATTAACATGATTGCACACACTGCTTAATTCTTAATTGAAAGAATTCTAAGTACAGGCTTCCTATCCTAATTCTGATACACCAGTGTAGGGATGTGTCAACTGAGCCCAGCCAAAATGTGCAGAGGCAAGGGGTTTGAATGGAAGCTTAAGCTCACTCTTTGTCATTAAAGTATCATTTGAATCTTTTGAATTGCTGAAGTTCATGTGACTAATGAAGGTACTGATGCTGTGACACATCAGGTGAATAAACAGCCATGGAAATGAGCAGTCTGAATTTACTGTCTGTTATAGTCACAACTCTTTCCTAAGCACATACTGTAAGGTGTAGATTATTGCAAAAGAACAGCCCTAAAATTACAGATTTACACCAAATTGACATAACAACACGAGTTTGAGTTTACTTCTAAAGGAAATTACAAAGAAGCAATTTTAAAAAGGTTCAAGTACCCTCAAGTAACTCAAATGAGTATCCACTTGCTTAACTGAGAAACCAGCAAGTAACATCATCACATTATTTGAGATGCCTTAAAATGCTGCACAGCCTAATAATTCTTCAAAGTAAGTGTTTGAAAAATTATTAACTGGTGCTTCATCCTCTTTACTCTCTATCACCAGAAGGCAAAGACTGAAATTCGTTAAAATTTCAGGCTGTTGAGCTAAAGGAAGGATTAGAGCAGCTCTTTTTTCAAGTCTAGAGAGCAAAACCTTTCTTTCACAGTTTAAGTCGCTATGAGAAGGAGAACCTGCCTTAACTAGAGTCCTTTGTTTTTAGAGGTCAAACTGGCAAACTACCATTTTGAGGGAGTTTCAAAAAAAAAAAAAAAAATTCATCTTCAACTCAGTCCAGCAGACAGGCAGACATCTCAACTGGTACTCTTGTATTAGATGCCAAGGCCTGTATAACCTCTGTCAAGAAGTATCCCAGTGACTGCACAATATGTCATTCCTACACATTAATTCTACTTGCAAATCCAAGTTGTCCTAAAATGCCTCTGCATTCTGCAGAATTTGTAATGCACTGGATTCAACCAGTCAGTGTACACCCTGTCCTGTACTTGCTGAACCTTCTCTTACTCCCCTTCCAGTAAATACTGTCATTTTCCAATTTATCACCCTAGTCAGGAGATGCTTTAGAATAATTCAGAAGAAAATGATGACATGAACTTTATATTCTTCAGAAATAAAAGTGCTGAGTCAGTTGCATGAACTCTCCTGCAAGCTAACTGGGAGGCAAGGCAGTAATAATTTGTTGACACGATATCTGGCCTTGAATACCTAAATAACACCTCCTTTCTGGAAGTTCTCTCCTAAATCCCTCATTATTAAGGTTGTAATTTATGAAGCTATGCACTTATGACTAACATTAGCAAGCACACAGCCTTCTAAGAAGATGGATATGGCACGTGCTTAATGAATTTACCTCTCAGTGTTGTCTGGGGTGAGGAAATGCTCATTTTGCTGCAGCAGCACCCCAATCGATTCCCAGGGCAGCATCACAGCACTGGAACAGGTTGAGATAGATTAGGTTATCTGATCCATCTTCCTACTCATACAAGCTGCTTCTTGTAATACCTTTCAGATGTGAAGAAAATAAGGTAAGCTGGACCTCGCTCTCCTGGGTCCTACTGTGTATTCATCAGAAATGGCACCAGTGACATCCATCTTTTATCCACAGACAGAAAGGTCACTTATTTGATCACACCTATACATTCATTTTCAAGAATGCTAATTAGGGCAGAGACCTGCAACTGTCACTAATAACTCTAATCCTATTAGGCAAAATATTCTAGCTAGAAGTAGAAGAATTGGGGGTCTTTGTATTGTCTTCTGCTTTTTCACTGTACAATTTTCCCTTTAACAGCCCAAGAGTGTTAAAATCCACAGGGGCAGTACTTTCTGAAATGAATTTTTGTACAGGTAAGAGGAAGGTTTCAGTCTCCTAAGAAAATGTATAAACCCTATCTGTCTTACAGCATCCCTAGCTGGAAATATCTCTCTGCTAAGGGAAGAATACCTCTTACTCCATTATGCTTTTTTTCCCATCTGCCTTGAGTTATTAGCAAGGCTGTAAATCTACAATTTGCAGTAATTACATTGGGTTTTGTGGCTTATTTAATGAGTGCTAATTAGGAAACAAAAATTCTAAACCTGTAAATCCAAGGATTCTAATGCCACTATTACAAGGTATTTAGTTTGTCCAAAATTTTTTCACATTTCTATCATGTCCAACTAGCAGCTGAGTGGCCTTTTCTTTTTTTAAAATGCATCTCAGCCAAGAAAGGTTGTGAATTCTAATGTTTAGCCAGTTTATCATTCTCCAGGAAAGTCTAGACAATGCTCAGGAAATAAGGTTGGGGAGCTCATTTCCAAGAACCACAGGAAGGTATCTCTAGGACAGATATCCCTTGACAGTAAATTCCGTTACTTTTTCTGTACTAGGGAGGGCAGCCTAGGAAATCATGTACTGCAGTAATCATCAGCTAAAGCAACTGAGCCACGCCTGATCCCTGGTGAGGGGGATGCACAAACCCTCTTCTACAGACTCCTCTCTTATCCATATGTATTTTTTATCATGTCTACAAAAGCTTAAAATACATCTTTGATTACATTCCAAGAGATGCCTTCATATCAAATCTAGACATGGACACACAGGAAGCATTTAGAAAATCAACACAGTAACAAGGACATTGCACACATGTAGCAAAGTCACTACATATTCACAAGAACCACGACTGTGTCATTTAATAAACTATCAATTCTGTTTGTTCACAAAAAGGTGCTAACAAGCAACCCACATGGCAAGCTATTACACAAATTTCCAACAGTTTAAAAGTAATTGATCTCCCTAAAATATAATTTAGGTAGTGAATCTTACGTATTTTTAAATGGTTGAATTTAGAGGACTGTTTGCAAGACTAGCATTATCTGTAAGAGGACATGTATAGTAAATTTCTGATAATTTTAATTATATGAAAAGTACAAACTCTCTCTTATGAAGTCTAAGAAAATAATTTTTTCAAGGACCAATTTTAATTAATTTATTTCTAGATCTACTGAAACATGATTCTCTTCTCAAAAACTGTTGTCTGTTTGGATGACTGTGCTGTAACATTCATAAACAAGTTTGATTTTGGTATAGGTGCCAAATACCATTTAGTCTAATTTGTTAAGAGTAGTTTCTTCCTCTCAGTAATTTGAAACACCTGCACATCTCTGTCCCTTTTATTAAAACAAACACCCATTAGGTGTCCTGGCCTGACATCCTGGCCCTGCTCACCACGTACCAATGATGCACCAAATGCCTGCGTGCTGGACTGTTCATGAGGTGTGTCAGGTGTGGTGCAGGGAGCTGCTGCTTCCCTGAGCATCTTCCTGCAGAGCAGCACTGCACAACACACCCCAGCACTTCTGCCTTACCTTGTGGTACCATTCTTTACAGTCACTGTTTTATAAACATCTGCATAAAACAAACCAGTGGTTAATAAAGCAATAATGAATGCTGTTTTCACCTAAGCACAACACAACAGACAAATTCCTATGACAAGAACTGTGTCTTTTAAGGAGTTGTAGCAGCATCCCTTAATGCTTGTAGAAGGATACTGGGAATTGCCAAATGATGGCTGAATCTCTGACTTCGTGAGGCCTCCAGCAAGTCTTTAAAATGCTGCAATTTGGGCAATGAAAAAAACTACAAGACCCCAAATTAGCTGATGTCTGTGTAATGCACGTTTTTTTTAAATGTTTGCCTTGATCTCTGTGCTCCTCTTGCACTGTGTACACAACAAGTCTAATGATGCATCTCTGGTACCTTCTTGGCATGCTGTGGGGATTAGTTAATGACTGCACAGCTCTTTGAAGATGTTCAGGCTATTTTATTTTTAATTAATGTTTGCAAGCTACTTTGAGCTTCTCTGATGAAAGGACTTAAACAAGTACAAAATTTCAGGCAGTTATTAGTCCAACATGCAAGAGGGCACGATGAGGAAGTGTGCTGGGTTTGGTTGGGGTAGAGTCAATTTTCCTCACAGTGGCTGGTATGGGGCTGTGTTTTGGATTGTGCTGAACACAGGGTTGATAACAGAGATGTGTTTTTGTTATTGCTGAGCAGGGATTGCACAGAGCCAAGGCCTTTTCTGCTTTTCATACTGCCAGGCTGGGGTGGAAGCTGGGGGTGCCTGGGAGGCTGGGAGGAGTCACAGCCAGGACAGGTGACCCCATCTGAGCAAAGGGACATTGCAGACCATGTGACTTCATGATCAGTGTGTAAAGTGGGGGAGAGAAGGAGGAAGAGGGGGACATTTGGAGTGATGGTGTTTGTCTTCCCGAGTCACCACTACATGTGATGAGCCCCTGGCCTCCTGGAATGGCTGAACACCTGCCTGCCCGTGGGAAGCAGGGAGTCAATTGTTTTGCTTTGTTTGTGTGCATGGCCTTTGCTTTTCCTATTAAACTGTCTTTATCTCACCCCAGAGATAGTGGGGGAGTGAGTGAGTGGCTGTGTGGGACTGGGCTGCTGGCAGGAAGTAAAGTGAGACTATGGGAGAAAGAAAACAGCTCTATGCATCAGGTACCTGGAATATGCAGGTAAATAATATTGAAAAAAGAAGAAGTGATAAATTACAGCACAGGCATACTGTTCTGAAAAATGGCAGGCTCCCAATACATGTGCTGTCTAGAAATTTTCCATGGAAATTCTGAGACACATCATCAAGGAATGACTACAGTTTTATAACACAGCTTTAGTAGTTCATTCTACCTGAGGACTGGAGGATTGGTTTCATAGGTTGACAGCAGAATATTCTCATCTCCTCCCTCCTTGTCCTACATCCTCCTGGGACACACAAGTGGTAGGCAAATCCACAATCTTTTTGCAAGAGTTGTGAAGTGGATTCCCATTAAAATCAGCATCAAAACTCTCTAGGCCTAATTTCATTAAAAAAAAAACCAACCATGCAGCCATTGAGGAGTAAAGCAGATTTTACAATACCAATATTGCACCCTCTCAGTCGTCCAGCTGGCACAGGGCTGCCACACCTCGATTTATCCAGTGCTTCTGGGGCTTGTCTGAAGGGAGTTCAATCGACAGAACATAGTTGGTTGAGTGCCCAGTGGTGGACAAGACACCTCTTCTTTCACTTGTCTTGTATACAGGGCATGAATAGATGTCCAGATGAAGAAACTTGGAACTTTCTCCAGGTTTCAGCCATATTATGGGCAAAGGATCGTACAGGACTTTTGGTAGTGACTCTCCAATTACCGAGGATTCTCTATCCCATCGTGCACCTTCCAAAAAGAGGCCTCTCACATAAGCCCCATCTTCTGGCATTTTCTCCATTGTGTGCTCCTGTTTCATCACCTAGAATGATTAAACCATTGCTTGATTTTATTTTTATCTACAGTATACTAAATCCTATAAGCAAGAGTCTGAAATGGACCCTTTAAATAAAATACCTTTTCATCTGAAAACTCGTATTTCTTGCTGCCCCAGAACATATTTCAAGCTGTTCAAAAAAAACAAAATTCTTCTGCATTTTTCTTACCTCAAATTCAAATCCAATGTGGTCAATTGGGATGGTGTATTTTCTGGCAAAGTTCTGTAAAACACCAGTCAAAAAAGACTGAGTGAAGAAGAATCCTGAGAGCCAAAAGACTGTGGGTGGCCCATTGTCAACCCAATCCTGAATATGGAGATAGAAAACAAATGTTAAAAATGCAACATATTTGTAGCTTTGCTGTGCCAATTCACCAGAAAAGAGATGTCCTTTGAGATACACTCAAACAGCACAATGAGATCTAAGCCTTGGTGGGACCCTCCGCATCCTTCATCAATTCTCTGTTTTTCAGAGACAACAAATCACAGAAGTCAGTTCTTTAGGATGACAACAAAAATAATCACTCATTCTGAAACAACTAGAGCTCAGTGCTACTGAGAAAAATTTCAGAAAGTAGCAGAAGCACATTTTGTTAAGTCTAGATAGTAGCCCCCAAAACCAAGACAAGTGATTGAATTTGGACACTTCTATCAAAATACTCTTTTTTACAGTCTTGTAAACGCCAGTCTCCTAACATGAAAAAAGGCCAAATTCTTTTACATTCTTCACTGATCAATGTCTCTTCACTGAGGGGGCACTCACTACAGCCTACACCTGAGATCCTAGCAGAGGAAATAATTCCTGTATAAAGATGCCAGACAAGGAGATCTTGGGCCCTGCCCATACAATGCAGTAGGAAAAAGCAAAACAAGGGTAGAATGTCCTCACACTTGGAGTGAAAAGAAGCCTGTACAACACTCTGATCCAGCAAACAGGAAACTCTGCCATTCATACAAATCTCTCAGACACTTTTTCCAGCTTTCTCCTTTTCTGACTTGTATGGGGTTTCACTGCATCTCAGTACCTCACTATTTAAGGTACACCCAAAATTTTAAGTAGCTTTAAGAGTGCAAGGGAAATAATGGAATGGTGAGTTAAAAATAAAATAGCCTATTCAAAAAGCATGTGAAAGTGGTGTCACATTTTATGAAACTTGAGAGGTATTTCCAGACACGTGTATAAAATTTCATAGTGCCTGTTATGCACTGGTTCTGAAGCATTCTCACACCCAGCTCAGTGTCCTTTCAGCAAGGAAGTCATTAAGACACCAATTCACACTAAAATGAATAGTTTAGAAATAGAAAGATGGAAATTACCAAAAGCAGCCCTGGGTTAGCACCAAGGGATCATAGTCCCAGCTCACCCTGCTGAGCAATTGCCCAGCCAACTGCAGCACTGCTCATGCTGAGTGTATTTGGCCATGAGTGTGTGTGAGCAGCCCACAGTGTGCAGCTACCCAGGACTGCTGAGCAAGGACAGCACTGACACACACTCTCCCCATCCAGCTTTCAACTGCAGCTCCCCAGACCCCCCAGTCTCAGTTTGGCAGACCTGGAAGAACTCCAGACGACAGAGGAGGTCAGACACGTAACTTCCCAGAGGCTTCAGTGATGGATAGGATTTGGCAGCCCACATTGATGGCACTTTTCCCACCAGCATGCTGTTGAAAACATCTTCAAGCTCAGAAGACATCAACACTTGGCCTTTAATGGCTTTGCCTATATTAATGAGACTGCTCCGAACAACGTCAGTAAGCCTTCAGAGAAAACAAAGGAATTTTTATTTACTTCTTATTACCTGGCCCAATACCCCTCAGTCCAACTTGAATGAAGGGTTGATAAAGGTGGTAAATGTCCTGTCAGAAATTCCTTGTTTTGCCTGTAGTTATCAAAACTCTTACTTAACTTTAGAAAAGCAAACAAATTTAAAACACGCACAGAGAAATAAAAGGCAGTGAAACCTTTCACTGTAGACAAGGGAAATCAAGTGACAAGAGCTTTAAAGCTTGTAGCACTAATTGTCATAGTGTGCTGTGACTATTGGGGCCTGGGTATCACTTACAAAGACTAAAGTAGGCTGCTCCACCTCAACACAACAAACTCAAATCTGATTTAAGTTCATACTCCAAGAATACAGGCACTATTGCTATATTCAGGTACTCAGCTGCAGCTTTCAAGTCTTTTTAAAAGATTCATCCAAAGCAGAATCTAACACGTTAAGAAAAATGTATTGTAAAAGGCTTCTTTAAAGCTTGTGAGCAACTAGCACCAATGAACACAAGCATATTTCAGTTTAACAAGTACTACACAAAACACTGAGCCCTACCTGTTAAATCGAATTAGTTCTTGCCTAAGAACCGTATTCATGGACTCTTCATAAAGTACTGGGTATGCCTTCATCACTTCTTCCACATCAAAGCTACTTGGTAGTTTGGATAGGATGTCCTGTGCCAAATCTTCAACAACTTCCTGAAGTCACAAGTTTGCAGTGAATAACAAATATTCCTTTCCCTCCTATTTTTATTGAATAAATTCCACAAATTTATACTTTTTCTGTATCACAACATAGGTATTTTAGTCCATTTTCCTAAAAATAAAGTGCTTGTATGCTCTTACTCATTTTGGGCATCATCCTGTCTGTCTCTGCATGTGTCTGCTTGCTCCTTCCTTCTCAATAATTTAAAATTTGTTACTAATTTTTAATTTGCAATAAGGTTTTAGGCAATTTCTAAGGAAATAGGCAGGAGAGCAGACAAGCATAATCCTATTACTGCCACAATGAAGGAAAAAACAAAGCATGCAGCATGAGCAAAATAATGGGAAGACCCCCATGAATACCCCAGCCACAAGAGAAGCTTAACTGACAGCATATTAGACATCCGAGAATATGATCACTAGACAGCCCTGCAGGAAATGAGGCTCCATCAGTTCCACTTTTCAAGAACCCACTTGTGTATAAAACATAGGATGTCAAATCTGAGGGGCTTGGAAGGTTATTTATCTATATCTCAAAGGGGAATGGATCTGGCCTGAGTAACCTGAGCTGCCAGGACATGATGAAGAAATTCCCAGCATCTTCACAGCCAAATCCCACAGAGGGGATCTTTCTTCCCCAGTTACCTGAGGGGACTTGCCAGCTCCCCCTGTTTCTCTAGGCAAAGTCAGGAGCACTGCATGGAAAAGCTGGTTGGTCTCCTGGTTATCCTTGGTGATGTCTGCGTTTTCATGAAGTCCAAACACTTCAGGGTGTGTTGTAATTGGCAAATTTCGTATGTATTCAACATAAGACTGTAAAACAAACATTCAGATACCAGACATCATGCAAGGTGATATTCATAAATGATCCCAACTGGGACAGAACCTTCCCATTTACAATTCAAGATGGTAGTTCTCTGTTAAACACATCCAGGAACTGACTGACTCTCCACAGAGATAAATATAAAAGTTCTGAGTGATTCAAAAACTCACGGAGGAGTTGTTATTACCACCCTCATGTAAGTGGCAAGAGAAAGGAGAGCATGTAAGAAATAACCAAGGAGAGCTGGTAGGAGTCACAGAAGGGGGTAGGATGCTGGATGTGTCATCCCTGCTACTGTGGGCTACACAAATAGGTGGGATTTGAGCACATTCATTATCTCTATGCAGCTGTTGGAAGGGAAGAAGAGGCTGGAAACTGAGCATACACCTGCCATTCCACCTCTTCCTCCTGACTGCTGCTTTCAAGGTCAGACTGGTTGCTAGAAACTGCAGAAGTACCATGTAAATTCCTGAAGCCTGACTCCTACTGGCTTTCCAGAACGGTGTTGGAAACCTGCACAGGAGTGCCTCTTTGCATCAACAAATGCCAGAGTTTTGGATGATATCTACATCCCCATTGGGCTATGGTAGATATTAAGCACCAGATTCATATTTCATACATAAGATACATTCTAGCATGGTGTTAAATCTTATGGGGTTTATTTTCTATTTGTTGTATTCAGCACTAGCCAAGCACAGTGTAGGTAAGTTCTTCCCCAATAACTCACAGAGAATTTACACTTGTTGTCTTCTCACCTCATATGGGCCATGTGGAGGTATGTAGTAGTCACTTCCAGCTGAAAGCATGTACTTCTCCTGCTCTATATCCTTGTTATAGACTATGGAAAGAAGGGACAGGAGAAGACGCCTGTCTTTATCATCTGTCACTCTACCTCCATAGTTACACTCCCCTGGGAAAGGACAAAGAAAACCAGGACAAAAAAACTGAAAGTTAATGAACAAATAAATTTGCTTTGCAATAATGTGAAATTCTAGTTAAAGTTGAAGCTCCAAAGCTCCACATCTTCCAAAGTTTTTAGGTCTTATACTTCAATTGACTCAATGAAAATTAGACACTTGAACATCTATGAGCCAAATTTATGTGTCTTGATGATGAAAGGTTTAAGGAACACTATGAGTTGGTTTGAGAAACTGCTACTCGTCCCAAAATTCTTTTCCATAAAGCTGATCATAATATTAACAGAAATCAGGAATGACAAGGCTGACAAAAGAGGTGCCAAAAAGCAGTTTATCTCCCTGGAGAAAGAGAACAGAATAGTCACAGCAACTGAGTTATTTACACACATCAACACCTCCTGCTTTAAACCCCTGAGTATTATCACATCCTCTGGTGAAGTGCCAAAGCTTCCTGTGTCAGGCTCACATTGATCAGCAAAGGTGAAACAGAGGCCATTGATGGTTTTATCTGATGTGTATGAAGCAAAGACAGGAGGTTTGCTGGAGTAATTGTAGCCATACAAGTTGAAACAGCAATGACACCTGAGGGTCTGGGATCCAACTCCAATTACAGTCCAACATCCATCCAATGACAACCACATTGTATGTGGAAGGCCAGTAAAATAAACCAGTGTGGAATTCACTCAATTTGTCAAGAACTCACCAGTTTATCTGCTGAAAGTGCCCAGCAAAGTCAACAAACATGTGAGAGGTTGTCATGCCTGTACCTGTTAGATAGGTCAGAGCTTCAAATGGGATTTCTTCGTATTCATTCAGAAACATCTGGATCTGCTGCATACTGATTCTGAGGTCAGACTCGTTGAATTCGTATGGAATATTCCAACCTGTTCAATTCAGAAAAGATACACAGGGCAATGGTGCACTGCACTGACAGCTGGGCTCAGGAAATGATGGTGTTGGTACTACACTGCTCCTACAGAGCTGAAGATACAACTGCCAGATAGTCTAGAAGCAGCCTGGAATATACCAGGCTGTTTATTAAGCATAGACATTTTGGCATCACAATATCCTGAAAATTATATTTTACCTGCTTGGTACTTTAATATAATCTGTTGCTATCTGGACACAATGAGAACAGGAGTTTTAATTCACTTATTGATTTCAATTTTTAATCTGCCCATCTATTAATACTGTTTGCAGATGACATTCAGAGTAACAGTGCAATGAAACAAGCAAGCAAACAAACAAACAGGAACATACTCCAGATAAAAGAATCCTTGAGAAAGCCTATATCCCTAGTGCATACCAAAAATAGGGTTATTGATGCAACTATCGTTCTTCACCCACACAGGTGGTCACATCAGCAGTAGATGTTGCCTTTAGAAAATGGCCTCTAGAAAATTCAGTTTTTATTCTAAAGCAATAAATTAGTGTCTTCATACTGGAAGTTTAGTGCTTATATAACCAGCTGCCTATTAAAATAATGACAGTGGCTTTCAGTCAAAATACAACATTTCCTAACAGCAATCTGTTATGAGGAAGACAGACTTAGCTGGAATGGAAGACTGAGAACTTCATTTACACCACTGCAGAGCATAAACTTGATATAGTTACAAAAATGGAATCTGTAAGTCCATACATTTCTGTATGTTATACAGAAATTCTATGTAGTTTTCTAGATATTTGAAGATTATAGAAAAAGCTGAAGCATAAATCTCATGAATACATCTTTTCATCACTATGTTACAAACAACACACTGCAGCTACATAGATTTGTTTTGCACCAAGTAAATACATGCACTAGTTTTGATAAAACAAAGTATGCACATAAATAAAAGAAGAATTCAAGAAGGCATATTTTTAATTACATAAATTTAAAACGGATCTGAATTTGTTAGTAAGAACTACAGTAATAATAATTTAGTAAGCCATAATTTCATGTAACTACTGTATAATATATTTACTTGGAAACGTGGTCCTTTCTAGTCTTCCCGGGGCTAATACTTTTAGTAGATTCAAAAGTAGCTTTGGCTGGATGAGAATCCCTGCAAATAACTGCTTTTAAACTTTATGATGTTCTGTGCAATGCAGATTGCACTCCTGTAATGCTGTTGACAGTAGAGCCTTTTTACAGACAGACTCCAGCAATGCATTTCAAAACCATGAATCTTTTTTTTGAAACAAAGTGCAAAATAATCTAAAACTTACCCAGTGGGCCAAAGTTCCTCCTTTCCTGCACAACAGCATGAAAAAAGCAAAGCCCAAAAAGCAGTTTTTGCCACATTTCTGGCTTTTGGCAGCTGCGAAAGAACACAGGGTCAGAGATGGGATCGTTCAGGTATGAGCGGAGGAGGTTCACTCTGACTCCTTTGGGAGGCTCATTTGTCATTTTGATGCCATTCTGGAGGATACTAACAGGAAACTTTTCTGATGGATAACTAGTTAACCACAACCTAAAAAGAAGTTTGAAAAGCACATAATAAAAAATCATATAATAGTAATACTAGCAGTAGTAGCAATAATAATGTTAATAACAATAATAACAATAATAAAATAAAAAACATAACCCTGCATCTTGATCTATAGGAGAGTAAGTTTTACTACTTGCTTAACTACAAAGATAACACCTAAACTTGTTCTAAAATGCAGGCATAAAGTAGATTATATTGGACAGGTAGCAAAGATGACTTCTTAATTATGGATCTTTATCACTGCACATAAATGACATGAATGTCATACTTGGACATTCATACAAAAGCAGTTTAATTTCTTTTTAGTAGTGTCTTCAGCAAACAGGAAATACCCACACCAAAAAGTGCAAAATACTAAAACTCCTACCTGAACTTATCATTGGTATTCTCAGGCACTATAACTTCCTCACAGATTTTTTCCAGGGCAGGCATCCAGCTGGTTGCAAGATGGCAGTTTTGTAACACTACCCAGGTTCCATCAGTAATAGCCTGGTAAATCAATTTTTCTGCCACTGGGCCCTGGCCCTGGCCAAGTGAAACCGTTTGAATGCTTGTGCTTCCCATGCTGACATCATCAGCAAACTTTAGCAAACCTATGATGGCAAGTTTTATACATGCAAACAAAGACAAAGTCTATTAGAGAGTAGAATATGTTATACTCATCATTTTTATAATGTAATTAAAGGGAGAAAAGTCAACAAATATTTTACTCAATTTAAAAAAAAAACCAAACAAAACGACCTCAACAACCCAGAAGCAGTATCATAGGCTCTATCAGTCACTGTGTCTCTGAGGCATATACTAAAGTTTAGGGGGATAAAGTATTAATAAAAAAAAATAAAGAAAAGGAAAAAAAACTAGCCAGGTTAAATGGCTGTCATCTCCTTTGGCCTCAAGTGTTCAGTTCCAGGCTGCACAGCAGCCCTTGCCTCTCTCTGCTGCACAGGTACAATTGTTTTTGGGGGTTGAGCTGCAAATTGGATCTTTAGATCTGGCTAAAAATAAACCTCCAGCTTTGCTATCAAAATCAGTACTTTCTGGAAATACATCTTTATGGTATGGCTCCATATCACAATTCTTTTGGCAGAAAACCAGATTTAAAAATAATCTGGGTGGTTATACTTTAAAGGACATTTAACAAATGTGTTTTTAAGTGTGGCCTATACACCATGTAATTAGTAACTGAGAGGGAGGAAACTTTCTGGAGGAGGGGTTGCAATAAAGACTGAGGCAAACCTCCAACACCCACGAGAAGAATTGTAATGCAAGTATAAATTATAAACTGGTCTGGATGCTACAATCTGTTAGATCCCCAAACTGCTGCTCAGAGACCGAGACATTTCATCACCACTACTTCCATTACACCCCCTAACAAATTTACTATCATTGTTTATATATGGACAGATGCCAATGTTTGATATTCCATCATTGCTGTATTGTACTTTAAAGACACTTTAAAGATCAAATGAGTGGGCCTACACTATTAACAGTTTAGTCAGACTCAGTGACATTTAACCAGATAAAAAAAGATTTTTTAATACCAATCTTACCTGCCATAGGATCAGCACCTGGTGATAATATAAAAATCAAAGGGGCACAACAATTTGAATCACTGTAACTTCTTCCAAGATCAAATGTAGGTGGTTCAATAAATGTTCTTCCCATATTTTCCACAATGAAGATCTGCACTGCTGGGACAATTTTGTCAGGTCGCAGACACCTGAGGATGACCATGCGGTCTAAGCCCGTCAGTGCGCTCCAGGTGTCTGGGAAGGTTTCTTCCTGCGGTCTGACAGAGTCATAGATCAGCTTCCACTTGGCAGAGTTGTCTCTTACGTGTTCCATTAGCCCCTGGAGCTTTGTCAGGCAAGATGCACGTACGAGCTCGGCCCATGACTTGTTAGACAGCCAATGTGGATCTGGATTGGGGTGAGGATTGTCAAGGGCAACACCTCCTGTCAGTAGGAAACGCCAAACCGCATCATCTATCTGGTCTTTTCCCTTCATAATGCCCACTGTCAGCAGGAAGGAGAATAACAGCTTATCCTTTTCAAACAGCGAGCGACAGACGTTGTTATAGATGCTCACTGTGAAATGCTCAGTTATGTTTTTAATTCTCTCCTGCAGACGTCCACTCTTTTTGCTTTTAGCAATAGCTTGAACATACAAGTTAATGAACCAGGTCAATGAATACTGGTACATAGGTTCAATGTTTGCTAGATCAGAGATGCAGAAGAAGACAACAGCTGAATGAACAGCAACTGGTTTATACCCCATTCGAGTAGAATCTATTTCCTTCTCAGTTATAGAGGAAATTTTTTGCTTCTCCGAGATTTCTGCAGATAACTCTTTTGATGAAGACAAAATATTAATTGCTGTTTCATCCTCTAAGATGTTTCCTTCTGAATGGGAAAGGACCTCCAGGATTTTATCTTCTATTTCCTTTAGTTGTTTCTTATTGGCTGCACTTTCTATAATGAGTTGGTTTTTCTTTTCTTCTAGCTCAGGCTTTTCCTTTGCAGCTACAATTCCAAGAAGCTGGTCTTGAAGACCCAAAGGTGTAATCATGAAATTGAGTAGACAAACTTTCACAGCCACTTCAGGATAATAATGAGGATTTCTTAAGTGGGTTGTCATGTAAAACCTGAAGTCTCTGGAATATTCAATTATATTTTCCCCTAATTTCATGTATTCTACTCCTTGTTGTTTGAATGTTTGCTTTAATAAAATGGGTTCTAAGAAGGCATCTAATTCTTCACCAATGTTTTCTAGCAAGACTGGTGTTCCAAGCTGAAGAGAAGTTTCTAATGTCCTCACATAATGTGTGTCAGATAATTTGATAACTGACAGCTTGTTAGTTTTCTCCATATTTTTTATCCACTTGTTAGCTTGCCTTTGAGGATCTATCATTAAAGACCATCTTCTTGAGTTAGAAACAATTACACCATTGTCAATGGAAAAAGAATCAACTGGCAATCCAGCAATCTGCCATGCACGGATTTTGACTGGATCCCCTAATGTATTACTTAAGCTGAAATCACTGGAGCACGGGATGTTCTTTTCAATGCACAGATCCTGCCACTGCTTTTGACATTTGAGGCGATAATCGACAGTAAAGGCTCCCAAATAAGCCACAGTCCCTGATGACAACAACACATCCCCTACTAGGTCTATGTACTGAATTCCTAATACCCGTGCAGCTTCTGTCCACCTCTCCTTCTCTCCACCCAGACCACTGATCAGCTGTTCAGCTCTCACAAGCTTTTGTGAACAACGTTCAATATTATTTTCTAAGTATATCTTCCGGTTATTCATTTCATCAAACTCATCTTGCAAAGCCTGAAGGCGATCAAGAACCTTCTTAAGTTCTGCTTGTTTCACCTGCAGCTTGGCCATTTGAACACCCAGGATTCCTTCAGCCTCTTGCAAACGCTCACGCTTTGGGGCAACCACTTTCTGCACACGGTCATACACCTCCATGGCTCGCACCCACTTGCAAAGTCCCTCACAGGCAGATGAGACATTTTTTACAACCTCTGGCTGAAAATCTGGATGATCCATAAACTTCTCTCTAATTTTCTTTATTATAGCAGGAGGAATATTATCCTTGTTGTATGTCTTTAGTCTGTCAAGGAACTTAATATCTGAAAGAAGTTTTTTAGCTGGCCCCCAGAAGTCTTCAATCATTTTACCTATATTGCAAATAAGACTAAAATCAGGCTTAATACATGCATGTTCAAACTGAAAAAAATACTTCAAAACACACTATGAAGAATTAACATCAATGATATTGCAATAGAATTTTACTATGCAAAGACTATTAAATAGTTTTGGAAAATCATTACCTAAAGGAATTCATACAGGACCTTCAGCATCACTAACCAATGTCATATTTATTAACTGCATATTAATTCTAAATCAACCAAGCACATTGAGGGAAACAAATTACTATGCAGACTTTCTTAGCATCGTCAATTAGATAAATCAGTAACTGTGGAAGTATTCCTTCTTAATCTAGATAAGACCATTTTGGATGAAAGGCATGTATATAATTCTTGTTTTTAATTATGAAGGGTTGAACTGTATAGGCCTAAGGTAGAAGAAAAGTGAAAGAAAAAGGTCTCGTTCCCACCTCACAAATCCTCTGCAATCCCACAACAACATTAAACCACACCGAAAAAGCTTGTTAGAATAATTACCTATGACAGAGGTATAACTAGAATTCCCTCTACCAGCATAACTGATAGTTTGGAAGCAGGGATTACAGGAGGAAACACAGGCAAATGGTGCACAGCACACCTCCAGCACCCAGAGTTCCTCAAGGCAGTGCAAATCTCAAGGCTGGGTCAAAGCACATTGAAGAGATGAATATGTGTGGGTGACTGGGGTCATATTTACAAAGCCTGTACAACAGTCTCAGGCAAGGGCAGTACGTCAGCATGGCAAAAGCAGCTCTTAACTACTCAGTGTCCTTGTCATTGCCAGCAAAATGCACCTCCAGTGCACATGGCTGCATTCATGCCAGAAGCACCTCACCAGCACACCACAGCAGCACCCACATGTTCCTGGGGCAGGGATAACAAAAGCTGTGTCATTACCGCTGCCACGGGGGTCGGGCTTCCTCTCTGGTTTAATTGACCTCATGATACAGATACTCTCCATGACGAGCTTGACAGGACCAGGTGGATTCTGCATGGATTTCACAAGACTGATGTCTGAAGGATTCAGGGTATTAAGAGCTGCCTCTGCTGCCTCCAGAGCTGGCAGAGCTTCTGCAAGGTCTGCTTCACATTCGTCCTGTTAAGACATTGGACAGAAAGCTGTAAACCTTCATACAGTACCAGGTCTGCAGCCTGATCACCCCCACTACTGCACAGCCTCGGAGAACTTTCTCTCTTGTTAAGTACCCATTAAACAGAGTCTTCACAACACTGTGTTTGTTGGAGAGAAAACCTTCACAATTTGACAGCACAATTTAAAGAGAGAAGGTTTGCAGAGACATTAATAACTTCCATAAACTGAACTGATAGTTAAGAAAGTCAGACAAGCTTTCAAGATCAAAATCTCTCTGGTATGGCAATGAGAATTAAAATAAAGGTTAGATGGAGCTGTTCTTAGTTAAATCTTACAGTGCTGATCAGGTGAAAAATGGATACCATGTAGATTAAATTCTTTATCATATACTCAGATCTCAGTAATTATCCATATTATATATCACTGACATTTCCAACTAGTCACAAAAAGATATTGAGGCATCTTGAGGCTTCTCACAGGAAATTCTGTGTTACAGATGTCTGGCTGTGGCATTACCTCTGAAGTTATGCCTAACAGGACTACATGCAGCATATGCCAAATTACCTCAGCTAACTCTAAATGAACTACCTTTGGGCCTGGAAACACTATAAACTCCTGATTCCATCTGTTGAAAACAACAATGTATTAGTAGAGAAATAAGAGCTATACAGCTTTTGGAACGTGAACTAGAAAGGGAAGCTATGCAGGACTGTGAGATGCAGTCACACTCCAAACAGCCCAAATTTACCATGTTTATATTAGGAACATGTCATTCATCATCTCCTGCAATTTTGTTACTTTAAGAGCTTGGCTCACCCCATTAACACACCATCACAGCTCCCATTTACTTGGAACCCACCATGCTGCAGGCTCAAGCCCTTGTGCACTACCTTAATAGCTTGGGCAACAGCAGCTGCATCATTGGCCTCTTTTTCATCTGCTGACACTACTGCCTTTATCGCATCTACTTCAACTGTTTCCTTTTCAATCTTGACCATCATTTTGTCTGTTTCTGCAGACGTTTTAATCAGTTCAGGCTGAAGGTCAGTCAGTTCTTTCTGCATCTCTGCAACCTGATGAACACAACAGGAAATCAAGAAGAAAATCTGTGTAAACATTGCATGCATTTCATATCTTGATGTTTTAGGAAGAAAGATCAGAAGGCCCTGTATTAATACAATCTAAAAAAGGACATTTGATCTAAAGAATTAATAGTTCTCTAGTTTATTTTTACTATGAGTTGTTTCATTTAGCTGATTAGATTTTTAAAGGTATTTTTATCATCTTCTATGCAATACACTTGCTTTTTAAAGATTCATTAATGTCAATAATGAGAAATATATTGATTAATTCTACTTTTTCCCTCACAGTCACTTGCAGATAACGAAAGCCCAAATAATGCTTTATTGCACAGGTGGAGGAGAAAATCCAAAAGAAACCTGGAATGAAACACAGAATTAGTGACAGCAACAGCTGCAAACTAGATCTTTTTCTTCATCCAGCAAGTATCTGGAAGCCGCCTTAGTTTGTACCTTGGAAAGATGAATCCCTGGATCACATGGGTTGAAAAAGGGATTATTTATCTGCAACCTGATCAATTTCCTACTGGGAATCTACTCAGGAATTAATGTTTAATATTGTCTTACAATGTTTTTCAACTTCTCCCTTATTTTGGAAAGGGTAATAGGTATTAGAATGCTGAGGTGTGGATTCTTCATATAAGGTTTTGAGAAAATAATGACATTTATAAGGTTTATTCCTTCAACATTTAATGAGAATCTTCATTTTAATTTTGTTTTCTATTAAGAGCTATAATCCAAATGTAGAGATCACAATTTTTTCAACTTACTAAGCAGTAATCTAACTTTTCCTGCTGGCTTTCTATAGAAAACTATCAATAGCATCATGAATATAGTGAAGAACAAATTAATAAATTCATAAGTTTCAACCATGCAGACCCCATACTGAAGTATGCATATGGCACATATTCAGCATTTTCATCTGAAACTTACTTGTGAAGCTGCAAATTCAAGCTTTTCAAGTCCCACAAGATAACGAGTCCTCATCATGTCAACCTCTTCCCTTTTTCTATTCAGCAGAGTCTTGAAGGTGAGAATCAGCTCCACGTAGGAAGTTGGTGTCACGTAGTTGTGTCTGCGCAGCGTGGCGTAGTAGCCAACAGAGAGTTCTCTCACACTTTCTTGGAAATATTTGCACACTGACACAACCCTAGGGAAAAGTTTTCCACATTACTTTGAAAATACAGTCTATCTTTATGCCAACTATCAAAAAATTACTCTAAGCTTATGAAGTCATGTTGATTTTAGGGAAGGTAGAAATGTATTTTCCCCATTATTAGAGATATTTTGGACTCCTTTCGAAGAGTGGCCTGATCTTCAGAAATATCAGATACATATGTCTGGGTATCTTTGACTTGCACTGAAATCCCAGAGTTGGCTTAGCTTTGCCCATTTATAAGGACAGCCTCCCAATCAAACACATTGGGGGCACGAGGGGCAGGAAAACAAACATTTGCTTCATATGTTTCTTGAGAGATAAAACTCATACTCTTTTCTAATGTCATCTTTGAGCTCAATATCCTCTAAAAACTTGTTAGCAACCATTTCCAAAGCATCTGTGGGCCAGGTTTGGAACCAATCAATGGTGCAGCAGTTTATCAGTGAAGGGAACATCCGTAATCGATTCCGAAATGCATCTCCAATAGGACTCATGGCTACAAAAATAAAAACATGATTGTTACCTAAGTTTCTTTGCAGTTAGGAAGCAGAAAAACAAATAAACCTAAATAAAAGCATTCTAAGAAACAACACGTTGTATACAGACCTAAGACAATATGCAAATTTTTCTTCACCCTTTCAATAAAGAAACTGTACATAGCAAGGGGCGTGGCTTCACTTTTCCTGTTCTCCATCCTTGCTGCACCTTGCATTTTCTCAATAATTTCAGCTTTCTCATCTGCTGCGAAGATATTAGGCACATCCCCAGTATTTAAAAGCATGTTGATATCTTCTACAAAAGATTCATCCTTTATTTGATTATCACAGAACAAAAAGGACACGTTGTTGTTACCAACACCTGCTTTCAGCATGACTTGTTTAATATCATCTTTCCATTCACTGATGCCATAGGACTTGGTAATTTCGATCTGGAAGAGCTCAAAGGAATTCATGAAGGTGGCGAGTTTGGTGGCGCTTTGCCGGCCGCTGCCGCCAACACCCACCAACAGCAGGTGTCCATTATCCTGTTTCAGCACCCTGCATATCCTCGAGATGTGCTCGATAGCAAACTGGAACATGACCAAGGACATGGGGGCCTTGCTGATATTGTTGTATTCCTCAAGGTAGAATTCCATCACGCTTGTCAGCTGATTTAAATCTGTGATTTCATCGTAAACTTTGACAGAACTGCTCGGCTTTAAATAGTCTCCAAAGAACAGGCTGCGAACATTGTCATCGGTGACTTTTCCAGTAGGTGAGAGATGACTCAGTACCTAGGAAAAAGACAAGAATCAACAGATAATTCTAACTATTAGAGAATTCTTTTCCTTAAAGTCATAATAATCCTTATCCACATAGTATTAATACTGCAGAAAGCACTGTTTTCCACTGTTCTAGTTACTGCCCTGGTGTGAAAAAATAATACTGTATGTTGACATGCAAGTTTTCACATATGCATACTTCAAAGAGAGATCCTGCTGTCAAATATAGGATAAGTTCTCAAGAGGCTTCTCAGAAAGGTACCCGCTACACCCATTGGATCATCCAAATAATTATCTTAAGTAAAAGCACAGATAAGTGCTGTACAAGACTTTACTCCATTCCAGTTGATCCTCTGTACCAACACGGAATCCCTCAGAAGTTAGGAAACATTCTGATACAAAGTATCTTGAATAAAAATATGTATAGTACTCAATGTTGAATAGAAGATTGACCATTTTTTAATTCACTGATCAAAATAATTCAACATGTCTCCGATACTAATTTAATCTCAATGTTTAAGTATTTCTGAAAATGCATCAGTATCACCTTGGTCCCAGCACATTTCCCAAAAATACCTTATGAAAGTTCTGCTTGAAGCTATTTAATGTTGTGTCTTGTACCATCTGAAAGAAAACATTCTTGTCATCCTCATCAACCAAGCGATCATAGAAAACTCTATAAACCTCATGAATCCAAAGTCTGATCAGTTTATCTCCATCCTGAAAATGTAAATACAAAAGAATGGGTAAATATAGCTCAGGCAGGATTTGTTCAAAAAGAAAAGGTTAGAAGTGTCCATCTGGACTGTGCTGTACCTTGTACTAAACTCAGTGGGAATCTTTCAATCCCAAGCCATTCAGCACATGGCCCAGCATCTGCTAACTTAACTGGATTCCTCACCTAGTTACCATCTTGCCCTTCCTGCCAACATAAACTGGAACTCTCATGTCAAAGCAGTTTTCTCTACTGTACCAAATCTCTCCATCCTCCCAAGGTCTGGCTCATGGGCTGTAACCCAAGCCCGGCTCAAAACTCTCCTTGGCTAAGATTTCCCTTGAATAGCTTGTAGCTGTTCTGTTCTGTTTCTGCACCAAAAACATTCCTCCAGCAGAAATAAAATCTTTAATATTCTTTTTATCTAACATTTTACTGGTAATGTCTGAAAAAAGCAGAAGGGTGAATATCATATACGTCTATCAGTATTCATGTGTAGTTTGTGACAAGAGACAAAGTCGGGGCGAAATTATTCAGTCCTGTTCATGATTAAGTTTGCCATTTGTAAAAAGAGATACTGAGTCTTTCCTCACTTGGTTTCTTTTGTGTATTTAGTTTGCAAGTTCAACAGAGGGGACTGTCTGCCTTGATGTACAGATTTCAACAGGAGGACCTTGGACCTCTGGGCCCAACTGTTATTACATGTAAAGAATATTAACAAAATGACAGCTCTCTCCCTCAGGGACAGACAAAATACATAACAAGGTATTCAGCGACTATTCTGATTTTAAACCCTGTAAAATCTACTGAAATCATAGTTCATATATTTTGAGATATTTACTTACTGATACTATAAAAATAATTTACTTTTTCCACTGCTCTCTCCTACATCAACATAATTAAACTACAACTTACTTGCAAATGGGTGTGTGGACAGAGCAGAACTCCTTTAATAACCCTGGAAAAATCCCGTAGATTAAAGACATAGTGGGATTTTGAAGGAGTTGGGAGAAAATTATCAACTGCCAATTTATACAGCACCGATGTTGCTTGGACCATCATCTTACCCAGCCTTAAGAAGGAAAAGAAATACAATTTTAACTTCTGCAGACAAATCACAGGGAAAAGATGACAAGGTGCTACAGGAAATAGATCCCATTACCTCAGAAATGAGGCATCAAAGCCTTTGCTGAAGTGCCAGTCAGTAACTGCAGTAAAAATCTTGGTTAAAATGTCGTCATTGAAAGAACAGATAGAGACAATATTCAAGTGTCGTGTGAAGCGCCCTGTAACACACAGAGAACGATGCAGAGAGATTTAAATGGTCAAATATTTTTCCACCTTTGAGCCAGCGTCTTCTAGGACTGACTATCACTAAAACAACATTTGAATCTGGCTCCAGCTCCATGATTTTTATATCCACATTTTTGCCCCAGCAGTGATGCAAAAGAAATATAAACTGGTTTATATTTTCTATCAGTGTTTCACTTAAAATAACTGTTTTGAATATGTAAAATACACATCTCCATTAAAAGGCCACTACTACTCAAATTTAAATTTCAGCTCACATCAGCCTTCTTGATTATGACATGGCACAGTAAAACTTTACAATGTCAAGTATCTTGTTATTGGCTTTCACCTAAAAAGAATCAGTTTATACATGAGTACATTTTAGAAATTTAGCTATATCAGAATAGTTATTTTCATAAAGCCTCCTCAGAGCACATACAGTTATATCTGTATCACAGTGTTTATATGAAGGGAGGTAGCCTGAAGTGTAGCTGCATATAGCCTATGGTAATGTAGCTGCAGCTACATTAGGGCTTTTATTTATGTGATTTTTTTGTTAGAAAACCTCCCTCATGGCATTGTGACAGGAATTGTGGACTTGCAGGTAACATGCTTGTAAACAAAAGCAGGCAGCCTACCTTAGCAGCAGGAGATACAACTTCAGAAGAGACTTGCCAGAGACATGGCAAGAAGATGTATTCCCTCCCTTTTCCAAAGAATAGAAAATGGAAATAATCTCCATTGCTAAAATTAGAATAGCTTTGGTCATTCACAGTTTAATCAACGTTAAAAACATTGTTTCTAACACCGATTAAACTCCCCCTGGAAAAGATACAGATTTGAACTTGAACATAACAGACCTCTGCTTGGAATGACCCGCTCAGTGAATGCACCTGTAGATCCACCAGTCATAGATAAATGCAGAATCTGTCATCAGCAAACCTGAACCTACCCCTGAACTGCAGTCAGCTGGATAACCACTGGCCATAGAAATGTATTTCCTACCTGTAATGTCATTCCTGCCTCCCCCGGGGGGACCCATGGCTGAGACAAGCAGCACATCTACGATGCTGATGCGGGATGCATCCTTCCTGTCGTACCAGTGCCCGTGATCAATCCATTGCCTGAGAAGCTCAATAGCTGGCTGGGCTCCATACACTTCCTTTTCAGGCATGTTTAGGTCATCTGTGGAGAACACAGACATTGAATAAAAAACCTCAGTGTTTAGGAATTTAGTTTTCTTCTAAGGAAAAATAACTGAACTAGAGGTAGAAAAAGGCTGTGTGTTGTTATTCCTGCTTCCCATTGAACTAACCAAAATCAAACACCATTATACCTCACAGGCATAATTAAGGGTGATGGCTTAAATTAGTGTGACTGGTGATTTTATTTCATGTCGTGTCCCACTGCAACTCTAAGAACTATTCCGAAGACAACCACCACTTAAACCTCTCAGCAAGGGCAGTACTAATCCTTCGATGACCCCTGTGGGTCCCTTCCAACTCAGGAGATTCTAGGATTCTATGATTCTCTGGATGCCTGAAAAAAGCCAAAAAGCACTGAGGCAATCCAAACTTACTAGTCTCAGTGAACCACTTTCTTTACCTAAAGCCGTAACAAAAATAATTTTTAAAAACTAAAAACATGTCTTACCCACAAAAATTATAGCTTGTTTCCCTGCTGGAGGTCCAAATAATCCTTTTTTTCTTCTGTCCAGCTTGGACATAATAATATCCTGGGTTTGGTTAGCAGAGGTTCTTGCGGAGAAGTTGACGAAACTTGGGATGTATTTTTCCTTTGGAAGTTTTAGTAGAAAATTGTTTGTTATGGCTGTTTTTCCAGTGCCAGTGGGACCCACAAAAAGCAAAGGGACATCATGCTCCACATATGTTTTAAGAAAAAACATTTGTCTGGCAGTTTCCATTGTTGGAATGATCAGCTCAGATACCTGTTATGCAGGAAAGTAAAATAAAACACAAAAATCAAACATCAAATACCTTAATCAACATGAATATTTGCAAGCAACTATAGAAACTCTGTAGCACAAATGCATTTTAAAAAATTCTATTGTCTGAAGACCTAAGCTATAACAAGGGTCTTGTGGATACTACAGCCCTACTTCTTGTTCAGGGCTCATACAGTCAATAGCACAACCAGTATTATCTATATTATGGTTCAATATAATATCATGAGATCAACCACTGAAAGCAGAAATGAAGGAATGGAAATTCAGGCTTTGGCTTTATCCCACCACGGCTTCCCCAATATCAAATGCTGTTAGAGAACAAAGCAGAACCCAAATTTTAACCACCAGGCAACCTCAGGGCTCCATGTGCACCTGCAGTGCTGAACTTCCAGTGACAGTGGTACCAGAATTGAGACAAAAGCATGAAAAGGAGCTTACAGAGACTAATGAAATGTTGCAAAGCAATCATTAAACAGCCTAATATAGTTATTTATACCTCTAAATCATTTAGTGAAATAATTATTTTCTACAATAAAGATACCAATGTGCACCTTAGCCCCTGGGGCGATAACTTGCTCTTCCTTTGTGATGTAGTCCATCCACGTGTTCCACTGCCCATGGCCTTGCTTGTGAAAATAGAAGTCATAAACACTCCCTGTTAATAGAAAAACACAACATAACGAAACCCACTGATTAAATTATAAAAGTAAACTTCAGTAATTTTAGTGTGAGATGTCCAACACTGTGAGATAATGGAAGCTTTCTAGTACACCAGATACACCCCTCCATCCCCATCCCACCGCCCCCCCCGCCTCTATCATCACCAAATTATTTTAAGTCAGATTCAGCCACATTGTTTGAGTACAACAGGAGGCATATGCTACTCCTGGTTAAAAGAGCCAGGAAAGGGCATCCAACTGTGCAGCTCTTGGCAGATGGTGGCTCTGCTGCAGACTTAACATCTGCCAGGCACACTAAGTGCCAAGCTTTCTTACTGATTTATAAAAGGCCAAGCAAGTACAGCTATGAAGAAGCACCTTTTTCTGGGAAGATATTGTTTTTGTTAAGCTTCACGCTTTTAGGGCGTGGGTTTTCCTCATTCATTCCACTGAGCAAGCTGCGGTAAAACGAATCAAATTTTCTTCTGCTGTCTGCATCGATGATCCCTCCAATTGTCCACACCAAAGCAAAAAGGAAAAGGGCCTGCAGCCACACAGTGATTTGCTGACTAGACATGCTTTCATTCTCCTCTTCATCAAGTTCCTTTATTTCATCTAAAACATATTTTATATTTTAGTTAGATGCCAGTAATAACCATAAACCCCAATTCAAAATGCATTTTTGGACAAGTATCCTGAGACAAAAGTAGAGCACTGTCTTCAATGGAATGAAGCCAATCTACAAAAGGAGGATCTTGTCTGTGTAAAATACTGTCTCCAAATAAAAAAGAAATTAGAAGAAAAATACTTAGAAATGGTCCTAGCTCCTTTCTTCAGATGGTAGCAAACAGCAAGCAAAACGTAGAACATACTCACAAGATCATGTTTGATCTTGTAATGACACCAGTTTCCAAAGGTGAAAGCTCTCTATGCTGGTCAAAGAACTATTAATAATACTGATCAGTGAGGTCCCTGAGTGTGTTGTATGAACTCAACAGTAAGGAATTCCTTTGGTATTTCCTTGCATCTTATAACCTGCATTTTGTCCTGGGACATGGCAGGGAAAAAAAAGAAAATTTGAAATAAAAAGAAAGCGGCTTAGGGTACTTACCAAGGAGAGAAGAATAGAGTTTCATCAAGGTGTTACTCAGGTGAAGAGAGGATGTTTTTACAAAGACTTTGCAATGATGGTGAATGAAATCCAAACAGGGCTGGACTAGCCACATAAACAAATCATTGACCTACCAGGAGAAAAGGAAACAGTTGTGTGATAATACAGGGCTTGCCACATTCCCTATTGTCCCTCAATTCACCCTCATTCAAACATTGGGCATCAGAAATTGTCCAGGCTGGCAGAGAGAAGATCAGGAAAGGGCCTGTGTGAGGCAGTACTGAAATGTTCATGAAGTCACACCATCATTATCTGATGGTGCAAACAAGCTGCTTTTACCACAGAGGAGTTTTCAGTGGAAATTCTGTTACGTGCTTACTAGTCCAGACAGCAGAGTAGAAGCTCAGCCTAGAGAGATCCCTGCCTTGCTTAGGCAACAACAAAATTATTCCAACAGAAGCAAAGGTAAAGGCTTCATCCTCCCTTAAAAAGAGGTCCCCTACTGAGGACCAGCACAGATGCTGTGCCACAGCAGAAATTCCAGTATGCTGGGGCAGACTGGTGCCTGCAGGAGTGCGACAGCATGGGAGTAAATACTGACCATGGCTGGTGCTATCTGCTCCACCAACTCAAACTGGGAAACAGGACAGGAATCAAGACCTACCCTTTTCCCAGGGACTAGTACTCAAGGAGATGCACTAAAGGGTCAGGCTATCTGTTGGTTAAGGAATAATTACTTTACTCTGATGAACTAAGAAAACTATAAATAAAGAGCTCTTCTAGTCTTGATACTTCTTTAGAATTTGATTCTAATTTCCTGGAAAAACTCAAAGGGCATCTTCTCAAATCACAGAAATAAGTTTTCTATAGCTCCAATCCTAATATTATTCCAATTGTTTTACTAGATTTTAATGCCTAATAATAGGGATTTTAAATTTGCATTAAAAGCTGATTCTCACCAACACTTATTTTATTTGCATCTACTGAAGACACAGTACAATACACAGCACAAAGAGCTCTCATTCATGCAAGCAATGAAGTGAAAAAGGCTTTGAAGACTAAGCTGTTAATGGGAATAACGAAAAAGTTTTGATTCTGCATGCCTGCCTTCAAGTGGGCAAACTGAGAATGTCACCTTATCTTCTAAATTAGATCTATGTAAAAAATGAGGTCTCGCACCAGCTCACGGTGTTCTTCCTGCAGGTTTGGAGGCAGAGTTTTTATGTAGGAATCCTTCAGTGGCTTCCAGCCTAACTGTTGTGGGTCCATATAGATCATACCACACCTAGGAAGAACAAACACCTATGGTAGAAGAATACACGTGCAAGGTGGGACAGTTCAAGCTTGAATGCTCTCACATTACCTGCTGACAGTTGCTGGAGATGCCTGCTCTAAGTCCGCTGGCTCAAAGATTAAACTCATTTTTGAATTCATCTGAATTATTTCACCACTCATTAGGCATAACTGGAAGAAGAGCATCACATAAACATGGTCTAGTCATGTCAGTGCTGATCATACAGTCAAAGCAATGTCTGTCATAAGATCACTGAACATTCCACTTAATGTCACTCCTCATTCATTCATCTGTATCCTTACAATACATGACATTTTATGACCTTGTCTCAACTTTTCCATGTCTTACTGTAAGGCTTGCAGAGACATAGAGAACAATGCTGTATCTTTAAATAACTCTGCAAGAAAAAGCAGTTATGACCTGCAGCTTTTTCTAAATTCATTTATTCACAATGTAATTTAAGCAGGTTCAGTTTTTAGCCACAGAACTGAGTTAATGCATGTGACAACACAGAAACCTCTTTCTCGTGAGAAAGAATCTATTTGTTTATATAAACTAAGATAAAGGTAGTGAAACTCTCATGAATCGAGGTGGCCAATTAGCTGCGGGGGGCGTGCAGTCACAAGCCAATCAAGTGGGAGTCCATTTTGTATATAAAAGCTGAATTTAATTAATAAATAAATCTTTTATAGCACTTAACCCTCGCCTTCCCGTGTTTCGACATCTGCTCGCTGCGACAAATACATTTCAGTTTCCTAAAAGGGTCAATAAAAAGGCCTCTGTGATCAACCTCATTTCAATAAAGAAGGAGCAAGACAAGGCTTCTAGAGAGAAGTGACGGGTTAATATTGTCTAATACCATCTAAACCCACTTATACAACTGGGGAAATAAAGCAATGCTTTTAAGCACATCCGCCTTTCCTGTGTTTCACACCTCCTTTGACTAACGTAGTAACAATATTGCTACTACTAAAATCAAGTATGTCTATTCAAGGATGAGGTTATAAAATTAGGCTACCTTTTTATTATCATCCAGCACAGTGTTCATGTTCTCTATCCAAACTGCATCCACTGGGCCATCAAAAATAATCCACTTGCGATTATCTGTGGTAGAAGATGCTTGGTTCCTGAAGGCCTTTGCAAGAATTCCATCTGACCACTCGTGACTTACAGGATCAAAACTGCCATACAACTGCCCCATAGTAATGGCTTTGGGGTTAATAACTTTGTATTCAACAGCAAATTCATCCATGGCGTTTGCTGTGTAAAAAGGCAAATACATGAGCTTGAGAATTTGATAGGTTAGTTTTATTCAATAGCTGAAGGACAGAACAAGATGATTCCAGAGGATCCTACTCTAGCTGCTCAAAGCAAAAAAAATGAGATATTTGGCATCTAGGAAGCAGTAAATAAGAAATTCCCTTACTTGTACAAGGGAAGCAAGAAGTCTGCTGTAAAAAATCACATGAAAGAAAGAAAAAGTGGAGCAGCATAGATTTCATATATTTATGGGAGCTACTTACAATATCCTATCAGACCTAATTTTTTAAAGAGTATTATGCACAGATAAAATGCCTAACACAATTCAGAAAAGCATAAACATATTAGTATGGCTTACTGTTCCCACAGATGTAGACAAAAATACTATCAGATAAATATACCAGACAGAAATAGTTAAATTAATAGAAATTTTGCAGTCAAGAAAGAAGAATATAGGACAGTTAACAACCTGGGCATATCTCTGCAAAGGAAAAATAACAGTCATAGAATTAACTGCATTTAATGAGAAGTTTGTGGCTGGACAATGTTACCTGCACACAAATCAGCCAGGGCTCCAGCCAGCACTTTGTATGAACTGGTCTTGCCACTCATAGGATCTCCAACAATCATGAAGCCATGGCGCACCAGCATCATTTCGTACACCTGCCAGTGACCAGAGAGCCACTCTTCAACATGGCACAAAAGCAAGTGCTACGTGTTGTGTGTATGAAAATAGAAACCTCTCTCCTGCATCCCGATGTGGCACAACCAAATCTCTGCGTTCTGCTGGCTGACCAAAGCCTTAGTCCAAATCAGAGGGCAGTCATGCTCTTCTGGCAATTCTCACGGATACAATTTAAGGAGTTGTTTTCCCCAAGCATCCTCCCTTTCTCATTGCTAAATGTCATCCCTCAGCTGCAACAGCAGCACTGTACAGGGTGTGAGGGCACTAACCAGACCCTGCAGATCACAGCCCTGAACTGAAATCAGTGGTTACCAATGAAGCTGACACAAAGGGACTGAAACTGCAGCTCTGAGGATGTGGCATATGCCCAGTCCCACAGAGGCTGACTTTGGACTCACTGCAACTGTGGTAAGTTCTTCAGTTCTCCCAAAAGATTTTGTCAAAGCTCAAGCCAAAGCAAAAACACCATCAAACAGACCTGTAATAAGAACCCCTAAGAAGACGTTTTTAATTAGGTTAAGGCTGATAGTTCCTGTTTTAGCTTTAATTCCTAACCAGTTAACACTACCCCTATTGAAATGAAAGATACAGTATGGTTTGCAAAGCAGCATAAGGCAAGTCTGAACATAAGCCATGAAGTCTGAACTGCTGTTGAAGAGGCCACTGATGACCCTGGCTCAGGCCACACATTTTTACCTTTACCATTACCCTGTCACTAGGCTGCACAAGAAAAAAGTTAAGCATTGTTTAAAGGGTCCCCAATACTAGTAAATGGGAGGCAGTGGGCTGGAAGTGAAGCATAAGCAAGGTCACCTCTTTCAAGACTTCTCAAGGAGACTGTGAACAGAACTGGGAACAGAGCCTGATGCCCAGTCCAGCATTCTGTTCACTAGGTTACACTGCCTCAGTAACAGATTCCATTTAATTTTCTCTCCTGAAGCACAAGCCCTACAATGTGGCTGCACACATTAGCTCCTTCACACACTGTGTGAATTACAGAATCACTACGAGCAAAGCAGGCTTTTATTCCATGATTTTTACCCAGTAAAAACACCCCATTTGTAATATTCCATTAATTGGTAAGGAAACTATTAGCTATTCATTCATGACACAGACAGTGAATGAAGAGTGTTTCTGCTCTCATGCTTTTCTTCCCCAGAAGTATGTGAAAATAAACCTGAATAATTTTTCCAATGAACCATGGCACTGGTTGAAGATTCAATTTTTCAATATTTTCAGTTAGTGCCTTTATAAATAGCTCATAGTCTGGTGTAGGAAGAACCACTCCAGGAAACAGGTCAGATATGATACCCTGTTAAGACAGAAGAGAAAACTATTTAAACACAGGTTACAAAAAGAGGAAATTCCCAAGTAAAACAATATTCATACATATAACAGGAGCTTAAAACCAAATGTCCTCAGCTGGACAAAACCAACTTCTAGGCAAACTGTAGCCATGAAATATTCTGTATACATGAAGCAGAAACTTGTGCCTGCAGTTTTCATGAACATACTGCTATTGTAAAAAGAAGCTTAACCTTTGCAAATTTGCCCCCATCAGGATTACACAAAAGGATGTGAAAGTAGTTGAAAGAATTTCAGTGATTAAATAGAAGGGTATGTGTTCCAAAATTTCAGAGCAGTGACTCTGGCTGTGCTTCCACCCTAGCTTTTAGTCTTTAATATTGATTGCTTTGTAGCTTAACATAGTCTTTATTTTCTATTAAAGCAGTGTGCAAACAGAAACTTCATCATTTTTATTCTGAGCTCACATTTCTAATTGAGATTAACTTAATTATCCACATCTCATTTGGAGCAAAAAGCCAGAATACAAACTTCAAAGAATGATTTCCATGAATGAAGCAGCACAAGAAAGATTTTTAACAAGATATCTTCTAAAACATTTTATAGAATAACTTTAAAGGCACCACTGAAAGTTTGCTTTTCAAAATAACCCTAACGGAACAAAAGAGTTCCTCCAGATCAGTGGACTGAAATTACTCTACACTAATATGGCATCATCCAGACCGAACTGTTCTAAATTAAGATAATGACCTGCTTCTGCAGGTTCTTATAATGACCTCATCATCATAAAAGCTAAAACACACTGGCCTGATACCTTACCTGAAACAATGGCACATCCTGGGACAAGAACTTGGCCAAGTTAACATCCATCAAAGCCCGAAGTAACAACACACTTTCATTTTCAGTCGGGTACTTCAGTTTTAGGTTCCCTGCTGCCGTCAGGACGGATTTAACCGCACGCATTCCATAATCGTAGTGGTGCTGAGATGACAACTGCTCTGAGCACAAACGGTAGGTGGCAACAATTTTCTGGGCCAGACTGTGGATAATAAAATGTAACATGTGGAGTGAAAATATCTCACCATGCAAGGAAAATAATTTACCTACCTATACACACAAAGTAACTGCAGCGATTCTAAGACACAGCAGCTGACAAGACGGCCCAAAACACCTGGGAAGCAAGGCTGTAGATTATGCCATGCTAGAGACTGTGTGCATCATTTAGGAATTAGTCTGATATTTTGATACATTTTCCAAATGATCCTGTGTAGAAGTGCACACCTGGCAATCTGAGGTGGTAAATAAGAATTGAAAAGGAAGCAGGAGATTAAAAAGTACTTTCTGGAGAAACAAAACATGGATGGCCTTCCATATATGCCTTAAACACACACATATGCCTTTTAGAGGAATGAGATATATCAGACTCAACTAAGGTAGAAAATTCAGCATGTCTTACCTCTTAGAGTCCAGAAATCCCATTGAATAAAGTGAAATTTCCCCAATCAAGGCATAATCTGGAACCATCATGGCAACTGTTCGGAACAGTGCCTATAAGGAAAAAAGTAAGATACCAACTTTTGACTATGGAATATTGTAATAAATTGTGCCTGTTTTCTAAGAATGGCATCTCTCCATAAATTCATGAGTGCACAGAATTCATGAATCATCTGAAATCTATGAGATTGCTTTAGAATTCTATTCTATTCTATTCTGATCTTATCAAGAGGTTCAAGAGGTCTGTGCTAAGCACTGCAGTAACAAATGCTTAGAAAAAGTCAATTCTAAAGAACTATGAATAGAGGAAAAGGGAGATGATATTCTTCTCACTTTGATAACAGTCAAACTAGCACATGGTGTGGTTAATGCCTTGTAAAAGATCATGCAAAGAATTGTGGCAATGTTAGAAAAAGAAACAGGACCAACTCACAAAGTTATAATAAATTTGAATTGGGATTGGGATCACCAAGCCATTGTAAACCCAGAGAATTTCCACTTAAGGAGAGCACAGTTAAAGCTGTAAACTGGTATCAGTATGATTAGACTGAGACCTTTCATCTGTGCATTTTGTACAATTCTAACTGTTTACTAAAGCTTGGTGAAAAGCACAGCAGGGTACACTCGAACAGGTTAGCAGTCCTGCTGGTTCTGGCTGGGGTAGAGTTAAATCGTTTCACAGTAGCAAGCCTGAGGCTGTGTTTTGGATTTCTGCTGGAAACAGTGTTGATAATTCAGGGATGTTTTAGTTATTGCTGAGCAGAGCTCACACAGAGCCAAGGCCTTTCCTGCTCCTCACCCCACACACCCCCAGGAGAATGGGGGTGCACAAGGAGCTGGGAGGGGGGACAGCCAGGACAGCTGACCCAAGGGATATTCCAGAGCATATGGGGTCATGCTCAGCAGAAGAAGCAAGGGAGGGGACCTTCAGAGTGATGCCATTTTTCTTCCTTAAGCAACCATTACACATCAGTTTATTATTCGATTGTCGACTTTTCTTATTCCTACAGACTAGAAGTTGTAAATTTGGTTTAATTTCTACAAGAAAGCAGGATTTCAGATTTACCTTCAGGTTATCAGGCAACTCTGCCCGTCCAGCATACCCAGGATTCATCGTAATAAACACAGCACATGTAGGATTCAGAGAGATCTCTGTCCCTTCAAAGAGGAATGTTTTGAGTTTGCGAATAATGGCTTGCTGGATGCTGAGTATTTGTTGGGCAACTACAGATAATACTTCAACCTAACACAGACAGAACAGATTGGAAAACATAAGATACTTGGAGATAATATGAAATGGTTTGGGTTACATATTTTGATGGCTGTATTTGCATTCCTCCAGGGGAAAATCACCCTGAACCTATATATTAGCTGCCTATTGAAGGGATCCTCTGAAAGTTAGTGCCACTGTTCTCTACTCAACTAACAGAGACTGACCAACAGAGGCTTCTAAAAGCCTCCACAGGGAAACACCCTGTGCCTGAATGTAGACATCTAAGTTAGTTGGACAGGAACTCCCTCTGGAGGCCTCTAAAAGCACTTTCCCTTCAACTCAGACACATAAAGAGTTTAGGCTCTTCAGAAAAACGGACTCGTTCAATGCCTAAAATTGAGGGTAAATAATAGGTAAGGCTGCCCAGTGCCAATCCTGAGTGTTTTAAAGTGTCAAGGTAATAGAATATTGGAAAAGGAATGCTAATGCTTGAATTCATTAGAAAACAAGTTACAGCAGAAAAATGGAAAAATTAAGGAGTTAAAGATATTAATACATACAAAATGGAATTTCATTAAATTTCCACATTTACTAGTATATGCTTAAATTGAATTCCATCAAAGTAATAATAAAACTTATCCAAAGTCATTAGCGACCAAATTAAACAAAACCAATATGATCAGAGTAAGATCAAGGGGGGAATTAGATGTGTCTGTTTACACACCTTGATAACCAGGTCACTCAGTTAGTGACACCAGCTCTAGTCATTACAGCAATCCCTCCACTGGGATTTGTCTGTCCTGTGCTGAATATAATAGACAAATGCAACTCCACAGCTGTAGCTTGATTTCTCAAGGAGAAGACAAGAACAGTTCTTTCCCAACAAATGAGTGTCACATACAAAAGAAAAAATTGTAAAGGAACACTTTTTTTCTGGTAAATTGACCCTGAACACAACACTTCTGCAACACAGCACAGGTAGGCATGTGCTTCTAGAGCAGGCAGCTGAGTGCCTATTTCTGTGTCACTAATCACTAAAACAAAGAGGCCTCACCACAAGTAAAAGGAGAGAATTGGCAATAACGCTGTCATGTCTAAATCTAAAACTTCTTGTGTCTTAAATTAAAGCTTTCTCATTTTATTTGTCTGAGTTAAAACATTACCTCAATTCTATTGAACTCATCAAAGCAGGCCCATGCCCCAGCTTGTGCCAGCCCCTTAAAGAACTTGCCCATTGCCTTGTAATCGAGGCCATCGGAGCAATTGAAGACAACACACTGCAACAAAAACACAGAGAACATTTCTCGGTATTAACACAAAGTCTACTATAAAATTATTAGCATCTAAAATGGGAAGGGATTACTGTTGCTAATTTTGGATTAGAACACCAGGATGCCATATAGACACAGTTCTAAATGTGTTATTCTTACCAACTATTCCTGGGAATAAACAACAGAATCACAGAATCATTAAGCTGGAAAAGACATTTAAGATGTTCGAGTCCAACTGTAAATGAATAGCTACGAAACAAACATCACTTGCTCAAGAATGGCATTCTAAAAGATATCTATATATTTAAACATAAACAGTGGAAAGTAGAACAAGGGAATTTTGGTACCTGCTTAGCTATTGCTTTTGCTAGATCTTTTGTTGTTTCTGTTTTGCCAGTTCCAGCAGGCCCTTCTGGAGCACCACCAAGATTTAATTTCAAGGCACCCATTAACGTCCTACATTATCAAGAACACAGGCATTAGAACTAGCACTCTTTAACGTCAGATTGTTTCTGAGCACATTGATAAGTGTTTTCCTTTTTTTTTTTTTTTATTTAAAATTTAAAACAATTTACTTGTTTTTCTACTGACTTTGCAGCTTGCCCTAAAAACCCAGTATTGTCTCATAAGAGATTCCTAATTGTGGAAGCTCACATTCAGCCACTTGGCCTACAAGGAATGTCAAGGCTTTTACTACATGCATCCACCTTGTATATCCTCAATTACACAAGTAAATTAACAGTGCCATGAGCAAAATGGTAGAGTCTGCAAAAGCACACATTTCCCTCAAGTGGCACTTGAACTGGAAGAAGCTTGAAGCTGGCTTTATAAATTCAGCCAATCTTTAGCAATGGATGAGAAAGCAAAAAGGTTGTTACAAAAACCCAGGAATCACATTGCTTTTCAAGTGAACATCTTACTGAAATGACATCCCTGTTAACACTGGAGTGATCTGATTATTTTATAAAACCCTCATTCAAAGGCTTTGACTCATATCTTGAGGGCTCACCAGAAGGGAAATACCAAATGCTTTGGAATATTTCAACCTTGAGAACTAAAGTGTTTCCATTACAACCTCTTGCAAGCCAGTAGAGGAACAGGAAGCTAACTGCATTCAAACATCTGTGAAGGGCTCTATAATTACCTCATTTATCTTACAGGCAGGCATACCCAAACTGTTCAGATAAATTAATTGACCAGAGCTACTGTAGAATTCTTTGCAGTTCCAGTACCATGTGCTGCCACCTGTTTTCAGAAGCACCTTCTTGGATACAATAGAGTATTACTCTACTGGTGTAGAAGCCTATAAATTGTAAATATTTTACCATATCTGGGCAAAGACATATAAGATTTGCCTCCAAAATCTACAGGAAAATGTTAGCTGCTGAGGTTCCTGCTATCATTAATGAGAACAAATGAAAGTAAACACAGATCAATCCAAAAAATGAAAACATCATTCACAGACAATATGGCTTTACCTGTAACATCGATCTGTTAGCGGGGTTATAACCAGACGTTGAGAGTTGCCCAGATACTCATAACCATATTTCATTTCTGTTGTGATCATTCGCACTATTACATCATTCTCCTCCCAGTAGTATCTCAGCTGAGAAATCCACTGGAAGTCATTCAGATCTGTGATTTTGTCTTCAACCAATTTTGAGACCACATCACGAGCTGCAGAGTGAAACACTGATTGTACGAAAAATCTAAACGCTTCTACTGTGTTAGTTTACTTAAAACAACTTATAAGTAAAGTAACATTTCCTTGGAGCTATATAAATTAGAGAGGAATTTGCACTTGTTCTGCATAGGGAATCAGTTTAATTTTAACTACATTCCAGTGTCTGTTTTAAGTAGATGGGAGATCATTGCGCAGTACTGAGCAATCCCCATTTGCCCAAAGAACTGAGTAACTCTGTAAAGGCTGATTCAAATTAGAGAAAGCATTTTAGGTGCCTCTCTCCAATAGTCCCCCCAGCTAATGCCAGCAGCACTGCCCCAGATGCAACAGGAGCAGCAGCAGCTGCACGTTACCGTGCACATCGATGACAATGAGAGCCCCGAGGGTCAGCCGGGCTCCGCTGGACAGCTTTCCTCTCACCAACTCCACTATGTCCCTAATCTGCAGATTGCTCTTCTCCAAGAAACCCTGTCACAGAAACAAACACAGGCATTAATGTGATGCTGTAGCCAGCAGGTCCTAAGCTCCTATGGGTACAATCATTGGAGACAGCCCCTCCAACAAAACATATTAATGGAAGTCTGGGCACTACACAAACATTTAACATTCTCTTTTGCCTACTGGCATTTTATTTTACTATGAACACTTCAAAAATATTTATGGCCTGAAAGTAGTATAACAGAAGGCTTATGAAAATGACAAAACTCTACAATGGGAGAGGAGCAGATACTCTTTGTTTTGGTTCCCCCATACAAGAAAGGAACGGGCATATGGGACCAAGTCCATTAGCAACATGGTTTAGTTGGCTCTGCTTTAGACAGGGGTTGGACTACATGATGTCCAGAGGTCCCTTATATTCTGTGATTCACTGTTCTTTGATTTCTTCTCATTTTTCTTCAGCCATGGATTGTTCAGGATACTTTCTCTGGAAGTAATAAGCTTTTTGGTTCTCTCTGGATATATAGAGTAAGATCTTCAACTGGTGTTAAACCATACAGGCAAGTTAAATCTAAGAAATTCAGTAAGGATACAGAAACAAAAAGCTAATATTAAAATGTAGTATTTTATGTAAGGTTTATTAATACTTTTCTATTTTGACATTTAAAATGCAGACCAAACATTCTGTTGACAGAGTTAATCTCCAAATAGATCCTTATCCACCCATCTTAAATAGGATCACAGAAAAGCACATTGAATTAAACAGAAATTATTTCTACCACTTGAGCATGCATTTGAGCAAAGCCTCAGTGAAGTGATAGTTAAAACTGCTGTAGTGACAGAGGCACTATGAACACATAAGAAAAGTCTCTTTTATGAAATAACAAATTTGGCTGCTGCACCTTTCTCACCAGGAGAGTCAAGCAATAACCACAGAAATCAGTGTTGACCTTGTCACTCTCTACAACTCCCTGAAAGGTGGTTGGACCCAGGTGGGGCTGGGGTCTGCTCCCAGATAACAAGTGACAGGACAAGGGGACAGAGTCTTAAGCTGCGCCAGGGGAGGTTTAGGTCGGACATTAGGAAGAATTTCTGCACAGAAATTAGAGATATCCAGACTAGATATTGGAATGGGCTGCCCAGGGAGGTGGTGGAGTCACTGTCCCTGGAGGTGTCGTGGCACTCAGTGCCATGCTCTGGTTGACACGGTGGTGTTGGGTCATGGGTTGGACTTGATGGGCTCAGAGGTCTTTTCCAACCTCATTGACTCTGTGATTCTCTGAAATAACTGCACCCTTCTGTAAAGAGAGATTTCTGCCTGCATGTTTCTCTGAGGCTTCCCATGTAAAGACAGGAATTAGAAATAAAAATACATAAGTTTAACAATGCTCTGTCACTTTTTGTTTGGTACTTTAATTCACACCAGTATCACCTGTAAAAGAAGTAATACAATTGCCTTCAGTAGGATTTCTCCTTATACACACCAAAGTAAATGGGAACAAACCTCTTCTAATACAAAACCCAATACAAAAGGAAAAACAAAGTAAAGCACGCTGCATGAGTAAGTTGCAACATGTTGCTGATTGAGGATCTTCTTTGCTAGAAGCAGCTTTTTATTAATTAATCAGAGTTCAGTGCTTAGAAATAGAAAGTTAGAAGAAAATCTTACTTGTAAAGCTCTTGTCCTTATAGCATCAGACACTTCTTCTGTCCAGTAAATGGAGGAAACACAAATAACTGCCTGTCCAGGCCACTGAAGTACCCACTCTTTTCGAGGAACCTTAAACCAAAAGATCCATTCCACACACAAGTCATGTAAACACATTAGATTATGGCACTGACAACAGTTTTTTTCCCAAAATGTCTTTTATCTCGTGCTGCAAATAAATGAGAATCAGCACATGAAGCTGTAATACTTTTTCTTCATAAAACTTGAGAGTTAAAACTTCAGAGTGGTACCACTGAACAAGAAGAGCTGGATTCCACTTAGCTTCAAACATGTTTCCCTGGTTAAGAATTTGAGCAACCTATTCATGTATATTTGCTTGTGAAATCTAACTTATAGATAGTTCTATAGTTAACTATAGTTAACTATAGTTCAGGAATAATTACCTGGCTATATCCTTTTATGCCATCTTGAATAACTTGTCTTACACTGGCCAACATCATTTCTTCCACTTGCAGAAGCCATTTTTCTACCATGCCCTTCAAGAAAGAAAAGCAGTTAAGAGTCAATACACATTTCCTGATAATATTCTTCTTCAATGACAAATTATTTGAAATGTGTTAGCTTAAATATGCTTTCTTCAGATCTGGCTGTTACATATAAAAGGAATAAAGGTTGAAAATTTCCAAATTCTGACAGGTAATACTGTAGTTTACACAGTCTGAAGGCAGGTATATTAAGCTAACTCTAAAGACAACCCAGCTAAAGAAACAGCTGGATATGTTTCATATAGGCATAAACAACAAACTGATTGCATGGTCAGCTAAGCCTGCTCATTTTAACCCACAGCATGCTTTGTTCCTGAAGGGTTAAGGGAAAAGGGAATCTGTGACTCACAACATGCCCCACCTTCCAGAGGAATTTACTGCAAAATTGGTATGTCTTACTCCTTTTAGTAGGAAATCCTTTTTATTCTAGAATACCAGTCTGCACTCTCTAAACACCTTTCATGATGTGATCCGAAATGGTTTAAACCTAATTCCCTCAAAAACATGCACTTCATACAATGTACTATATATTAATCTAATTTCATATAGTAAAATATTAAAAAACCCTCACATTTGCTTTCATTGGATAGATTTTATCTATCAAAGGAACTATTTCTTTCTCTGAACTGATCATGCCTATGATCTCCAGATCTTCTGTGAACTCCAGTTTAGCAATTCCTTCAAAACACTTCTTTAAATGTGGTTGTACTCGAAGAGGATCCTTTGTTTCAGACAGTATTTCAAGCAGCTCATCGTTAGACAGGAAAAAGAATCTGCCAGAAAAATACAATTACTTTCCAACCATGAAAATTGCCATTAATAATCTATTCATGCAGTTGGTTTTATTGTTGCTGAAGACACTAGTGTATCAGAGAGGAAATTATCATCTCAAATCCCCTTCCTTAAGCAATTTTTAACATTATAAAACTCATCACATTTGTTTTTTCAGAATTACAATGTGACCATCTTTTTATGCAAAGTAAGAATAAGGGTTCTAAAACTCAGGCAGGAAAGACCAGATGGCTCCAGCCAGCCATTAAGTACCCTGTAAAAACCCTGAAACCTGCTCCTCGTGATCATGTACAACTCCCACAGATCACACACCTCTGAAGAGGGTAGGGCAGGGACATAATTGCATATCAGCCATGGGAAGGCAGCAAGTTCCTTCAAGAATACCCTGTAAGTAATAATGCCTTGCTAATCAAAGTTTACATTGTGACAGACAGATTGTGCCTCCCCATCCCTGCCTGTTCCTGGCATTTCGTAACTGAGGAAAATGAGTTATGTCTGGAGATGAGAACAGCTTTTCATTTTTTGCTGCATGTGACTGTGTCCTACATATGTTTATAAAATGAGACTTTTCAGTTCAGTAGAAATGGTTTGAAAGCGCTTATGGCCTCTTGTTTCTAACTTAGGCCTGTTTAATTAATTTACCTTGGGAAATACAATCTTTTCATCTCCAAGTAATTATTCAGCCCCTTTTGAATGTCCTCTAAGAGAGTATTTGCTTCCTGAAGTCTGTTTAACATCTTGGGTTGTTCAGTTGCTACAAGTACCTTTGTGTCTTTCACCTTTGTAAAAACAAACACATAGGAGAAACTGCTAGAAATTGCAATAAGTTTTACATTAAAATTGTTAGCATCAATCCCATCTATTGCAGGAGGCTAAAAAGCTGTATTTCTTCTCTGTAGTGTGCTTTCATGTTATTAAATATGTTTGTATTATTTGATAGTTTTGCTTTTCAGACTGTCAGTTTTACCAACTTGAACTTTATAGACATTAAGAAAGGAAATATCAGGAAATAAGATCTTTGGCACTTGCTCCTGTGTCTTGAGCTCGCTACATTGTTTTCCACTCACAAGTTCCATCAGAGACACAGCACATGACAATTGTTCTCTGTTCTCTCTACCAAAGCTGCATTTTTTCTTTCTAGTAACACTCCACTCCAGAGGATTCTATTTCAGTACAGGCTTCATCATTCACAGAGTCTGAGCTGTTGGACAGGTCTCAACTTCTCTTTAGTTACACTGACTATTTCAACACCTTTATCACACCACCACACACTTCCCAGCGTTTTTGACAAACATCTCAGCTCACACCACCACTGTCTGGCCTCTTACTCAATTTCTTATTTACAGGGAATTGAACAGGTTACCAAATTTCACTTCCTATCCCCATTATCTTAACCTGACACACTACCATGGCAGTCCATATTCACTAAAGTTCTGAATAACCACGCCATCACATATTAGAGAACAATCACAGGAAAAAAACCAATCCACTTAGTTGCTCCAGAAGTGTGTACACCTTGTAAGTCTAACGCAAACTCTCACAGTATCCAGACAAGGCTTTGTACAGATTGTCAGTGAAGTCCTAAGCAGATCCCGAAAGCACAAATCATTCATCTTTCTACCTAATTCTGACCATTTAGCCATAAAAAAAGCTAGAAAATTTAGAATTCATGTTCCTTGAGCTATAATTCATCCTTCAATATCCAGCCTTTACAGAAATCTCAATGCAATAATGATGCAATCTACCACTTTTACTGCAAGACTAGAATTTGTTGGACTTTAGTGAAGGTTTTTCCACTCCATGGATACAAACACCCAATTGCAGAAAAGAACAGTACATGCACATGATATTAATAACCATATTACCAGATGTGCACTAAAAGACACAATTTGTGAACTGTAAGCACTTACCACTTCTGTCATAACGTTTCTCCAGTATGCATCCACAATCTTAAACTTTCTGCCCTCTTCAGGCATTTGAGCTATGATGTCTTCTGAACTAAAAATTGGTTCCAAATACAACCATGTTGCCTGACATTTTAACCAGTTATCTATAATATCTTGCATTAAACACAGCTTATCTCTCCACGCCTGCAATGAAAACATTCAGTAGTAAAGCAAAATTACAACAAGAATAAATCAAGAAATATGAATGTGTGTTCTCAGAAACAGTTAACAACTCTCTAACATCATGTCAAAATACCTTGAAGCACTTAGGGAAAGCATATTGTGAGACATGCAAGCTCAATCAAACTGGTTTTTCCTTACCACACATTCAGCTTCTATTGGTTTGATGAAGGGAGAGCCACATACTGTCTGAATCTTAACAATGTGATCATCCAGCAAAAGCTGGATATCATCCACTGCTGCAAGGATGTTGATGTCCTGTAAATACATCACATTTTGCTAAGTCAAATGGCAGTCACTTTATTTCACCACTCATTCAGCTTTCTGTTTCCCCCTTCTCTATGATGGTTGAAGCAGCAAGGAATTGAGAAAGGCTGCAAATGTGTGAAGATATCAAGTGGTATCTCCTCTGTACACCTCTTTTTCAAAGGTCCACAGGCAGATTGTTTTGGGAATACGAAGCTGATGCCCTTCTGACTCAAACTTTTGCACTATGATTCTTGTTTCTTCTGGTCAAGTTAAAATTTCACTACTGTCCAGCTTTCCATACAATACTGGATAAGTCCTCAGGTTTACAGGTTTGTTAGGATGAGTATGTGAGATCACAAGCTGTCCAGATACTAAGGTCCAAATAAAAAGATATATAATAATGGAGACATTTGTCCAGCTCTGGGCTAAGACATGACTTTCCATCATGCCACAATGAATCAGCAGCAACATCCCTCTAATATTTCTCAACTGGTATTCAAAATCAAAGTAATTATTTTCAGATAAATATATTGATTTGGTGTTTACTTACAGTATCCCTGTACTTTGTCAAACTGAACTCCATATTGACCCACTCTGATTTCATTTTTTCTACTGATTTCTCTAAGGAATACTCCTTACTTGCAGCTGCTCCAACAGGTTCTATTCTAAATTGAAACGAAACATATCTTTGAAATGTTTTTGTAACATAGCTGAAGAGCAAAAAAAAAAAAAGCAATTGTAGGCAGAGTTGCATATCAGACTACCTTTCATAATAATTGGTTAATAATATCATAGACTCTTTCTTCAAGGAATATTTTTCCACTTTCAGCCTCACCAAGTCAGAGATATTGATATTAATTGGAAGACAAATACAGACAGAAAATTCTGAATGAGTAAATTAAGCAGTTCAGAAATACAATTGGATTTTTATGCCTGTGCTACAAGAAAAACTGACAGTTCACAGCTTCATAAAATACAGCTGGTTTTACAGCACATTCTAACAGCACACAAAACCCCAAAAGAAATAATATTTGGTATCTGACCTATGAAATGTGTCTAAAAAATGAGACTAGATTAAGCTTCTTACTCTTCAATAAATTTTGAGAGTCCACAGTCCAATATGGTTTTAAGGTTGGTTTTTTCATCCGGTTTGATCTCGCATCCTACAATTTTACTAATCTGAAAATAAAGTGAAAATAAATCTATTATCAAGATGCATTTTTGCAAAATACTTTCAAACAGCAAGCAACAAATTCTAAAGAAGTATTAGTGCAACACCCTAATTTCTTTTTCTGCCCTAAATTATTGATTTAAAGAAGCTTCTGCCTGTGGTGTTACAAATTTCAAAACTGGTTCTATCACGTCACTGGATAAAAGATATTGGACTGTCAGTTTCTGTGACAGAGTATTTCCATAGTTAAAGCAGAGTTTCAGATACCTGCTCCCAGTGTCTCTCCTTCATCCCACGATTGCAGGCAATTGACAGGACAGGAAGGTGCTGTTTAAACTTATCAAGCTTGTACTTCATGGATTCCGCCATGCGCCTGGGCACGGGCACATCTGGGAAGCTCTTACTGAGCTTGTACATGGTCCTCCACATATTTCCAACTTCTTCACTGATTTCATCAGCATTCAATTGCTGAAGAGATCCTGAATGCAACAGCACAAAAAAAGCACAGCAGGCACATCAGCACAAGGAGATTCCTGGTTTAATTACAGCTATTTTTAATCATTGTCCTCTAATTGGAAATCGATTGTGTTACAAAAAATTATCTTAATGCAAAATCCAAGTCAGTAACTCTATTTCACACTGCTTAACAGCATTTATTTCTTACAAATTATTTTCTCACAACTAATCAATCCTTCCTGCTTCTACTTAACTAACCATAAATAGCAAGTTTCATCAAATTAATATAAAAGCCTCACCATTCATCCATTCCTCAGATTTGGTATGGAAACTATATGTTGTTACCCAAAGCTGTTCAAAGGGTTCTTTGGCTGCAAATATAGCTTGCAACAGAGGAAACTGAGTCTTCTGCCGCCCAAGCAAATCTTCTTCAAAATTAATAGCCTTTAAGGGGAAAAAAAAAGTATATTATTTCCATCAAAAATTCCTATTGTTGTTTAAACTTTTAAACAGATTATATTGAACACAATTATTTTACATAAAGCCAGACAGATCTGTAGATGAGGATTTTAGGTACATAAGGTAACTGTGTTCTTGAAAATTCCCCTGGTTCTTTCATGGTATCACAGATGTCTTTTCCAACCTAAATGATTCTAAGATCGAGTCCAATCCAGCATTTGTGGGTATCTTTTACTACTCAAATAATTTTAAAAATCCATTTCAGAATAAGATAATGTAACATGGCATTCAGTGAAAACAAGGCTCACAAGTTTCCAATCCACTTTGAAATCTGAACGTAAGCTCCTCAGTTAGAGAGGCGTATAGGAATTTTTTTAAATTTGTGATTAGGTTTTTTTCTTTTACAGAATTATCTGGGAGCTCCCACCAAAACAGGTGTTAATTGCTGTGCTTATTCATGATAAGACATTGTCCAAAAGATTTTACAATAAAAACCAATGTGCAAAAATTTAGATTTAAAAAAAAGTATTGTCTTCTTAATTTTACAGGTAGAGAGGCGAAGCACAGAGAAATGCTGTCTGAAATGCAGACACTGAATTCAGATTGAGTCCTGAGTCTGTGCTTTTATAATGCCAACAGGCCTTTCATAAAACTTGTAATCATTCAATATGAGCTGCAGGCAGAAAAAATATAAAGATCCATCCACATTCCAAGATAATATTTAAATTCATATATTCACTGAGCTAATTGTCATGTCATTTAAATTGTGTGGATACACCTCTCATTGTGATCATGTATTAAGAAACTTAGTCTAAATTACTTGTTTTGATCTACCTGTAACAGCATATCAGTGCTGTTAATTCACACTAATTAAATATACTAGATGCCTTTAAATCAGATTAATAGTATTGATGTGTAAGACTACCAATTTATCTAAATTTTAAACTCATTTAATTGGTTTCATTTTTTCTTTTGAGTGGGACTTAATTAAAATCTTGACCCTTAAGGGTCCACGTATGGAGAAATCTCATTGTCTCACTGTGATTTAGAAGATTAATTAAGCCTCACAATGCCTGTGAGATCTCTCAAAGACAACCCTTCCCATCTCCCAGCAGAGTCACAGCTAAGACAAACTGTTCAACTTACAATGATACAGTAAATTGGATGGAGACCCCTGAATAGAATCTAGGAATCTCGGTCTTCAGTTTGTTTCCTAGCATTTGAAATTCCCATTAGGTGTTAAAATGTATATTTAATGCCTATCAGCATTAAATGGAAATTATACAAACAGTTGAAAAACATTTGGGTTTAATTAAAGAACACAGCTCCAGTGCACAAACCATGATTCGGGGAAAATGCCAGCTCTCTAACATTCTGCCTCTGCCAACTCTGCAGAAGAATTGTTTTCTCTGGATAGCCTCTTGCTACTACCAACTGCTTGGAAACACTGACATCGAGTATTCCACTTTTTGAAACTCCCTAAATTTTTTTTCCCAAAAAATTTGCTCTTCAGTTCAGTAGCTGGGACAAATCAGCATGCAGGGACAAAATGATACTTGCCACATCTTTGTGAACTTGAAAATTTTAAAGCCATCTTAACAATATATGGCCAGAACCCCGAAAAAAAAAATCAGGGGCAGGAACTAAACTTTTTCTCATCCAGCACATTGTAACCCACTCCATACTTGATTAATAAATACTAACCTCAAATTCTGCTAGTGCATTATCTAGATTCTTATTTAACTCTTCAAAACTCTCAACATTCTTCCTCAGTTCTTCTGCAGTCACGATATCCCCTCGCCTTTTGTAGCTTTCTACTTCCTTACTATAACCTTCAAGAGTTTTCTTAAACCGAGAACACCTGAGGTAAAGATAGCTAAGGTAATATGATGTTGTGTTTCATGCCTTTCCAGGTTTCAATTCTTTTATTAATTACAACAGGCACTGTCACATGAAATCTGATCTCAATGCCAGTGCAAACACAGATGCCAGTGAAAGCTCACTAATGTTATATCAATATTATGCAGTTCATGGGATTAGAATTCAAGGCTCATTTTCAAACCTCACAATTGATTTACTTTACTTACATTTGCTACCTTTACTACCTGGAGAAAATAAAGGAAGAGGGAAAACAATGTAACAAAACTATGTGTACTGATCTACTATAATATAACAACATAACATTATGAGTATTCTGGACCAATCCTCTCTATTCCTCCTTTCAGATCTATTTAAGTACAGGATACTCTAATCCACCTTCATCAATAGTATTTTTCAGAAATCTCCACAATACTGTAAACTAGGTTTATTCCTTACTTTCTCAGCTTCCTGCTAAGTTTTCCTTCTTTGACATCATCTCCCTTCTACTTATAGTGAGACTTTTCTTTTCTTTAAAAATACCCAGTGAAAAAAAAATTACTTAACACCATACCTTTCAATCAATACCTTCTCAACCTGAACCCTCCTGTCAGTCAACACATTTTTACTGCTTTCAAATATTTTCTTAATCTTATCAGGCCAATGGAAAACCATGCTATTCAGGTTTATGTCATCATCTAAAATAAAAAAAATATAGCCACCTTTAAGGAAATACCTTTCAACCAATGATTTAATAGAATGGTTATTACATAATAGAAGGGCTACTAACAAGCAAAATAGTTAAACTATGTTTAGGAATCAACAAAGAAGCTGGTGGCTGGATTATCTTCACTGCAAAGAAACTCTTCCCTAAAACAAGTCTGATTGATAGCAAAACTGTAAAATCAAGTTAGGAATGTGAACTGCTCTAAATAAGATGTTAGTTAGGCAGAGACAGTTAGTAAGAACAGCTATTCCAGAATATCAGTTCAACTACACACAGAGATCACTCCCAACTAAATGTATATTATACCTACAGAAGATGGATAAATGTTTAAACCATTTCTAGTCCACAATGTGTAAATGCTGAATTATTCCCAAAAGCCAGAGCATCACAACTACAAGATGAGCAGACATCTCCATATTTGTCTGTTTGTTCAGTGCACTTAGCTTATTATAACTAATGTAGGACACATGTCTATAAACCCAGCTACAGAAAATATGTAATTAGGAAATACTGCAATTGCAAACACTCCAGTCCAAAATGTAACAGAAAATCGTCCTGGCTTCCATAAGTATCCTAATTTTTATCATAAATGATATATAATGAACATGACATATCCTTGTTATTTGTATCACTATCTGATCCAGGAGTGTATTCTGCTTAAGAAAAAAGTATCATCCTGACACTAAAATAGGTTTGCATTCATGTAACTGTCCTTCCTTTTTAGGTACAGCAAATAACAGACTGCATCTGTGAACTACATTTTAGCTTTGAATAAGCTTTATGTTAACTAAGAACAGCAAACCATGACAGCAAAACAACTAAAGGGCTGCTCTGATCTAATCTTCAGCTGCTGAGATGCAAGTTCTCACACTTTTCACAGGCTGTCATAGAGCCTTTGGCACGTGGCTTTTTGGATGGCTTTTCTCTGGAGAATTTTTATTTCATAACAGAGAGGTGTAACATCATTTGGCCAGATTACATGACATGGACCTGATAATACCTAAAACACATTAAAGAGCCCTGTCTATGCTGTGTGCCATTTCTCTACCATTCCTTGCTGCAGAGGTTCATTTTGGCCACTACTGAATTCTTTTTATTTCCTTTCTGTCCCTTTTGGAACTTTCCTTTAGCACCCTAGAAGATGCAACATTTAGGCATGCAGAGCCCATTACCTATATATAAATATTCTCAAATGGAAATTTTACATTCTGTAGTTAGACGTACGAGAGAGATCAGCGTAGTCCATGAGGACCTGCAGTCTGCGTGCTGCTTTGATGAGATCCTTTTTCAGTTTAACAACAGTAACTTCACTGGATTTCTTTAAGAATGCATCATATTCCACTAGTTGTTCAGTGTTCTGAGGCACCTCACTCATTCTCTTTGCAATGAAGCTATACTCATCACAAATTCTACAACAAAAAGAGAACAGACATATTATTGGAATCGTAAGTGAAGAGAGACACATGATCTGGTAAATTGATTTTGTCTTTGAAACAAAAATATTAAATTTCTTCATAAATTTAACTCTTTCTTTTTCTGTGAGTTCTAGACAAAGCTCCTCTTGCACTTGTCTGGCCAGCACGAGAAAACCCAGCAGGTGAATAAAAGTATCTCATCCACAGATATACAGCATCAACCCAGGCAGACAGCAAGAATCATCCATGCAAACAACAGGTACCTTTGATTTAACTGTCTGTTTTCCATCACTTCAAATTCAATCAATGTGTCTTTGAGATTTTGGGTTCGATTGCAGAGTTCCTCATTCAGTTGTACAGCATCCAGACGGAACATGGCCAAAGGAACAGTGACATCCATAGAAGCAATCTCATTTTTCAGTTTTGTGAAGCTGTCAATCTTCTAAAAACAGAAAATAATACATCTGTTATTTTTCCTAAAAGTCTATAGCTGAAATATCCAACACAACTAATAGTTTCCATCCAACAAATTGGATCATTTATTCCAAACAGATGAAGGAAAACTAATTTTTATCTTTCCAGAGCTCTGTTCATATCCACAGATTCTGGGGCTGGAAGCTTTGCATAGTAATTTTCCACAGTAGGGAAGACCCCAAGCTGCCTAAGGAAGCATTTAGCCATATGCTAACTCAGGGATGCAAAGAGAAGAGTGGACAGGGCTGACTGAGGACAAGACATTCAAAAGACAAGCAAGCTGCAGACTGACCAAATACTTTGGGCAGCCTTTCTGCTAAGAAAGAACAGCAAAACTCATAGAAGAAGGTTATAAAGAAACCTCCTCTGACATTTGCACAGTAGCCCTACAGTAAGGGGCTGTGTAAATTGAGCACTCCCTAGTATTCCCAAGGGTAAAAGAAGTGATTTGTTTTTTAGGCTATAAATTAGGAAGTCATGTGTGATGTGCTAGCTGCTGTATGAACATGCTGCAGTTGTCAGTAACACATTACCTCAGTTAAAGCCTCTAAAGAAGGACTTTTTTCCAAGAAATGTTTCACATCTTGCCGCGAATTGTTATTCAAAAGATTGCTGTACTTCCTGTAGACGCTTAAATACCTTAAACACAGGAGACCACAAAAACAAACATAAGTTTCCAATGCAAAGTTTCTCTATAGAAAGAAATAAACACACTCAAACTGTGTGTTTAGTCAAATGGGCAGTGTTATGAAACTGAGGGTTTGGAAGGGCAATGGAGTTACCAGCCAAAACTTACTTCTTTGGACCAACGATGTTGTTTTCAAAGATCTTTTCAAGTTTGCTTATATATCCTGAAAACAATGATTCATGTGGTTTGACTGTCTTAAGAGTGAGATCATCTCTTCGCAATTCCGGAAACAGAAGTTTTTCTACCTAAAGGAAATCATTGCAAATACTGTAAGAAGAGACAGAATAGCAAAAATAAGGTATTCTATTACCCATTCACCCACCACGGAAAAAAAATCATTATTTGGTAAAAACAGTGCAGTGTGAAAAGGCTCTGATCCATAATTAACACTTGGTTACTCACATAGTTTGTTTGTGAAAACTATATGGAAATCAAACAAGTGCTTCAATATAACTTGAATCTGAAAAATATCTTCTATAATCAACAAGTTCACACAGTTCATGATTCACAATCCTGATCTTTGTCTTCTATTTGTCAGTCTTGGGCCTCCTTCATAACCTTTTATATTATAGATAGTTTTTATTAATATTGTATTTTGTATGCAGCTGTAACTTATGCAGTACCTTTGGGAGTTCCTCGGCGCTCTGCAGGATCTTCTGGAAGCAATGACTGATTAAATCCCAACACGCTCCCAAAGGTGGCTCAAAGACAATATCAGGTTCTTTCACACGGAGTTTGAGTGTGAGTATCTGAGAGAGGAAGAACTGCACTCCTCGATACCGTTCTTTAAAATCATTTCCATCCTTAGGGAAAAGAAGGGAAAATTTGCAGAACACAGAAGTGAGCTGTAAGAGTAATAATTTTTAAACTGTTCAAACTCCCCAAATATCCTTACTACACAACACCAATGGGATCATCTTCCCTGATTTTTATACAAAACCTGATGTTCCAAACAAGATCTTATGATGTTGAGTCCTAAATTAATCTATGAAAGCTGGAATTAAGAAATTGTATTTAAACCTAATTGCCTTGATTCTTAAGTAACAGAAGTAAAGCACTAATTATCGTACAGAACAAAACTTCTAAAAAAAGTAATCTATAATATCTATCAGAAATAAAATCTAGAATCTGGTTTTAATTCCCTTGTTATGGTCAGTAAGAACTGCACTACTCTCAGACTGCCTTTACAATAATGGAGTCATAATGACTAGACTGTAACCCTAGACCTGCCAAGTGATCATTCAAGTAAATGGTTCTTGACAGTGCAAATAATCCACTGAGGATACACAAGTCTTTGAAGGATACAGCCATTTTTTATGGAGGCAAGAGCCATTTGGGACACTTTACTCTTCAAAGAGCATTAGATTTTATGGCTATGTGAATTATGTTCATGTAAGACAGAAAACTATAGCTATACTTGACTGCACATACCTTGTGGATCATAAAAAACTCAAGAAGATCTTCTAAGGAGTTAGTAACAATCTCACGCAGTTGTAAGGACATCAGAGCTGCCACAGAATTAAAATATCTTTCAACTTTCTCAGAAGAATCAGAGTCTGTTTCAGGAGCAAAATGAAGCCACTTATTTCTCTGATCAATGAAAATAGATGCACAAGTTGGGATCCACCTACAATGAAATAATATGGAGACAAAGCTTTTAAAGGTTTGTTAGTGTTACTTTGTTCTTTGCAATGAAATCTAAGGTCTGAAATTACCCAAAGAATGAGTAAAATCCAAAGGGCTAGAAGATAATTGATAACTAGATATCAAACAAAACTGCACCCTCCAGGACTTAGAGGAAACCTGAGTTTTAAAGCTAAGGATACTTGTTATAATGGACCACCTATGATTAGCTTAAATGAATAGTAGTAGACAAAAAATAGTCAATTATATCGTTTTATTGATTATGAAACAATATTCAATTATTATCATTAAATGCAAAACAAGGTTGGAAGATATCTCAAGTGGCAGAATGCAAACACCTTCTATCATGTGCCTTATATAATCTCTTAAATTGATTGATTTCCATAAATTAGAAAAAAAAGATTTTCCATCACCAGTTTTACACATATAGACTCCACTCCTCTCATGGTTAGAAACCTTCTGAATTCCAGTCTATATTTATTCATAGTTTATTACCATTTGTTCTTGTACAAGCACTCTTGCAGCTCCAAAGACTGTGACAGTATCCAGATGTTTATTCCTCTCAGGGCTATTCACCCCTTTGTTTTGGCAGCCTCGTGGTTGGGGCTAGTGTCACCTCAGTCTAAGTTCAGTTTTAAAGAGGGGCATTCATCTAAGTCAGACCCTGATATACTCTATTTATCTACAGCTACCACAGCTGGCACTGACTTGTTCTGAAGGATATCACGAGCTTCCATGCAGTGCCTTCGAACGATGCCCTCAAACTCCTCAGGCAGCAGTGGCAGCTCTCCACAACGCACCTCTGCAGTGCGAACAAACCGGACATGGCTGTACCTAGGGAAGTGAAACACACAGCAGATCTTTAGGGAATACTGTTAAAAGAAAAAAAATCCATGAAATATAGTCAGGAAGGCCTCAAGTGTATTATAATCACTAAAAATAGAATTTCATTTATAAATATCACTCGAATGCTAAGCTGTCCAACAAGTGTGTTTCTGATTGGGTTTTTTGCTATCAATAAACATAAAGAGTTTCACAAATTTTATTTGTATTTGCCGTATTTAAAACTCTCAATTCTTTGCTAAAATTGTCCTGTCCTTTTCCTAGATTCATTGGTGTATTCAGTCATTAAAGAACATACAGAATGACTGCTTCTATTCCATACTAGTAAGTAGCTATCCTGACTACCCTATGGGGAAAAAATGAAATTTCAGCAGCATGGCATATATCACAGTCTGTAACATACAAGCCTAAATTCCTGCAAATGTTTCTTAAATGCAAAACCAGCTCTCAGAATTACTAATTACCATATTTAACTTCCCAAGATTACACATTTCAATTTTCAAATTTCCCCAGGGCAAACTTCAACTACAGACATTTGAAAGATATTCAGTTTTAAGAGTTAGTTTTGTTAATACCAGCAAGCAGGATGAGAGTTCCAAATCACTATTCACTTGAGCATTGAATCTTAATTTAGGCATAGCAACTTTCAACAAAGTGGATGACCTTTACACAGCATGAATTTATCCATGCTTCTCCGTGGACATGTAACACATGTTCATTCAGCGACTGCAGGAAATGATCATTTTATGATGAATTCTTAAAGGCTCAGAAAAAAAGAATTATTTAGAAAACAGACATATTTTGCCACTTTCTTTCTAGTGGGTCCCTCAGGATCTCTGTAACATATGTAGAGAAGTCAGCAGATACACTCTCTAACCAAATCATTAAATAAAAACATGCTAAATTTCATTGAGATCCAATGAACAAACCATCTTACTGAGAAATCCAGAGCTCTTGCAACGTGGGCATCAATGAATTCACTATGAACAGATTGCTTTCATTCCAACTTTTCGATTCTTTGTAAGAGCTGTGCCATGGGACCGGTCCACAGATAATTCTCCGGGGAAAAGGTCGTGGGGTACTTTGGATAGAGAGTCTCTTCCTCTCAGCTGGATCCAACAAGATATAATCAACTAGAACAAATCATATGTATCATGGTGAGACTGCGTGTACAGCCAAAACCTACACTCAAAACCACTATATCTTCATAGTCCAGGAAGATGTAGAATTCTGCACATTTAAACTAACATAGTCATATAATTACTTGCATGTTTTTAGCATAAAATACAGCACCATAACCAAATTACAAATTTGACTCTAAAATAATTTCAGGAAAAAGAAGAGATTTGGTCCTGATTCTAAAACTGGGAGGCAGAAGAAACAATTTTTCATTCCATCTCTCCACCTGATGGGATGTACAGTTTCATAAACATATATTTGTTGGAATTGGAATGCTATATAGCATGATTGCAGGTTATTTTGTCTCAGAGATCTACTGTGGTTCTATTGACCCCAAAGGAATTCTCCATGGATGCTAAGAATAGAATGGAGACTTGCTTTCAGAGTGCAGTAAATGTGTGCATACTTGGAACTGCTCAGAGATTGTGAGTCTTACCAATGGCTTTTTTGAGGCCAATACAATAGTCTGTCTTAATTTCTTCTTTTAATCTTGCAAGGAATTTCTCCAGCTCTGGGCCAGCAAGAGGGAGTGTTGGAATATGTTCGAAAATTTTATCCACCATTTCCTCATCCTGAGGTGCCAGCATGTCTTCCTGCACTCCATTATATATGTAGTGACAGTAACGCTAAAAAATGTTTAAAAGATTATGCTTATTATATGAATTTTCTGACAGATAATTAATTACCACAAAATATTTTTAACTCTTCTATCACTTGAGCCTTTTCTGTAATTGAAAGGTGTTTGAATATAATGGATTTTGGCTATCTCTGTTCCTTTCAGAGCACTGACACCCTTACAATACTTCCATCTGTGTTGATGTAAGCATATAGACCACCAGAACTGAGTGCAGCATATAAAATTACTGACCAAAAAAGCACTAGAGAACAACATAAGAGGCTAAGAATTTGGAAGGATACTTAACTTGCAAACCCTCTACAACAAAAATCAGAGTAGCTACAAACAAATGAGAAAGGAGTTGACAATACTTAACAGTTTTCTATACTGAATATTTACTTCTCCTAATCCTCATGCACTTTCTTATCTCAGCTACTTTTTAGTAAACAGTTTCCAGATATACTGCAGATGATTACTGCTGCTACTTTCACCTTAAAAAGAAATTATATAAATACCTCTATATCATCACTTGAAGGTATCTTTTCTCGCTTACTTATCTCCTTCTCATGTAAATCCATGAGAGCAAATTGTTCTTCTGGGGTCAGTGGCTGGTTGTCTGTATAATTTATGACATGCAGGTCTGGTGTATGAGCAGGTGCACTCAGTGAAATGGGATTCAAACGCTTTAACAAAGTACTTTTGGAAAAAGGAATACAGGTTTAGTGAATAAAGAAGCTGTAATGTTTAAGGACAGATGACAAAGATTATATAAACCACCTGTGCTACACTGAGGACACACATGACCTATGGAAGTATTTCAATTACTCAATAAAAAAACGCTCCTTAAAATTGTATAGTACAGTATACTACTTTAACATAAAGGACACAATCATGCAAACCTTACAACTGCCCAGTATCACTCAGGCAATATCTTATGAGCATTTCTATCAGAGTCAAACCTACTAGCACAGCTATTTCGGTTGCCCAAGATCTCCATGTATTTTCATGTGATTATCTTATCAAAATCTTGTGACACAAAATCCAGTCTTGATGCGCATACAATTTTTGTAGGGACTCAACATTTCATGCTTGGATGCTCAACACAGTATTCAAGCAAAAAGAAATATTAAATCACAACTGAAACTAGACTGACTGTAATAATCTGTATCTTTACAACATTTCAGTACGTTACCTGTCAGAACTCCATCGCTGCTTTTTCCCAGCAGCTTTAAATACCAGTTAAGAAAAATCACATACAGAGATAGTTTTCAAATAAGATATTATTCCATACTGGTGAAAAACAGAGCTAAGATAATTAATCAGATAATGAAATAAGAAAAAAAAATACGTCACAGAGAAGTACTGCATGTGATTACTTGGAGGGATGAACCTAACTAATTAATCCAAAACTGGCCTTTCATTTACTGAAGTTATGCATGCACTGGCAAACTTGTCTACACTGACTGTGAGGTGATAAGCTTGTAAGTGTTTATTAGGGATAAGTGATTTTTTTCCAGGGATGATGCTTTAACTGATATAGAATTAGAGAAAAAAATGCATAGAACCAGCAAGCCTAAACTTATAAACACATTCAAATGTGGATACATGGTAAAGCCTGTGATATATCTATCATTGAAAAGGACTTGAATTTTTGCATATTTTTCAATTTTAAATCCCGTGCAGTGAGAGTGTAGTTATTAGCTATGGAGTCGCTTGGGTTTCGGTAGTGCATCTGTTCTTTGAGTGGAGCTGCCAAAGTCCATGATGCCTCTTGCATCAAAGGAGGATAACGGCTTTTCTGAAGGAGAAGCTGGAATTGGAAAAACAAAAAAATAAAGCAAAAGTTTTACACAGCAGAGTAATTTAAAAAGCCTTCGTAGGGCGAGAACAAGATTATCCATCAATTGGCATAAAAAGAAAATACACAGGTCTGACATACCTTTGACTACCAATCTATATTTAGATCATAATGCTCTTCACATTTATAAGGATATTTTTACACAATATTTCAGTAGTACTCAGGCTTTTTTTTTTTTTTAATAATCAAGGTATTTTTTTATAAATAAGAGAAGACAATACATTATCTGGTCCTTTCTACTCCCACACATCTCCATCTTGCTTCTTTTCTTCTCCTTATATTTGCTTAAATTTAGAAAATTCCTATTCCTCAAGCCTTTGTTAATGACCTGTCTACTTTTAACACTCAGTCCTTGTAACAGTTGAACAATAGTACAAGTTAACAAATTCAGCTCTTGTCTCCCTCGCTTCAGTAAGGATTCGTAATAGATTTCTTCTGCCTGTTCATTCCATGTCTTCCCAGGTGACTTGGTACCTATTGATGGACTTGTCATCAGTCCTGATGTCTAAACTTTACGGAGATAGCTCACAGGCACGTGAGAAGCATGTCTCAAAATACCCCCAGAGACAAAAGTACATGAGATAAATCATGAACGTGCTTGAAATCATTGGATCATTACAGCTGGAAGAGACCTCCGAGGCCATCAAGTCCAACCTTTGTCCAAGTACCACCAAGGCCACCAAACCCCATTGCAAAGAATGGGAATTTGCTAGCACAGGGAATGTGCTGACAGCAGAGGAGAGAGCACATACCTCATACAAGTCTGAAGGTTCATCTGAAGCAGAAGCAGGTGCAGGTGGAGGTGCAGGTGTGCACATGAACGAGAATTTCGATGACCTTTTTGGACGACTCATACTGCACGTGGAATTGTTTTGTGACTAGACAGAAATGAAAAACAACGTCAAAGATATTTATGAAATATTCCGTTTCAAAAAAGATTCATGAAGAAGGAAGAGTCCTTCAGTTTTCATCGAAAATTACATATTGCAACTTTTGAAATTTTAAGGAAATGGATGTCAGTCAGATTTACCTCCTTGGCATTCCCCAGCATGCCCGCACACACACGCACACAGAAATTAAGACATTATCACTGCCAGACATAACTCATTAAAGAGAGCATGAATTCCTCTTGATTACTGACTAAAGGATTGGGCCTTAGGGTACTTTAAAAAAGAATAAATGTTACAGTTTATTAGATCATTCATTCATTCATTCACTCTTAAAGATACAAGAGTCATTAAAAAAGCCATTGTTCATCCTGAAACAACTCCTGACTTACAGGCCAACTAACCTTTCACACACCTAAATATCTGAACAAAGAAATCCTTAATAAGAAGTACATTATAAAGGATTAAGTCCAAAGAATATTCAACAAGAACATGTGTCTTTTAATAATAAGAGTTCTTCCAATGTCAAACCACTAACCACCAGTAATGGTCAATTTCATCAGAAGTTTTGACAAGGTTATTGATCTTTCACAGTCACTGCAGAAGGAACTTACCCTCAGTAACTTGGGCTCTGTGATTTTGCTTTGGGTTTTTTGTTTGCTTATAATTTTTTGGTCCTCCCCCTCAGTGTGAACATCCTTGTTGTTACATGCACTGAAAAAGAATGAGAGACTCATTTCAGGTACTGCACAGTGTCAATCAGCTTCTATTCCAAGTGTCAGGAAGAAGAAACATCCCAGCTCTCCCATTCCTGGTTTACAACAGTAAGCTTTCTCTCCCTCCAAACCTCCATGTTCTTTTTTTCACCACTCCTCTCAAGCTCACTTTTCACCTTAATCTTTCTAACTCCTCCCAGATGTCCTTCAAGCAAGACTTTCTTCCACCCTGCTCTTTCCACTTTCTTCAAAACCAGTTTCCTCCCTGCTGCCCGTTCTCTTCTAATGTCCCAGGGCCTCTCAGCTCTGGTTTACAGCTGAACCACACATTAATTGCCAAGAAGATAAACCTATGTCAAAAGGAATGGGAAAAGAGAAAGAGAGAGATGCCCAGCATGCCTTACACATCCACAGGATGCACAGGTGAGCAGAGTAAGAGCAGGTACTACCTGCAGGCGCCCTTGTTACCAGTCCCTCTGCCTGTTGCAGCTTGGTGAACTTCTCTGACACTCTGCCTTTCAGTCCTCAGCTTGGTTGCCCCAGTTACAGCATAGCTGGTGCTTGGAGACAGAATTCCCTCCTCCCTCTCCTCCCCCAGCAGAGAGGAAACAGCCCACTTCAGTGTTCTGCCAAGCTGTGGTCAGGGAGATTCAGTTGTGGAACCAATGAGGAACTGTACAGGCTCCTTTTACCTCTGAAAGTTATGAAAAATGTAGTCCTGAGACACCTGAGCTATTCTAACTTCTGCATGAAAGCACTGCACAGAGCTCCCAAAGCAATAAAGACTCTGTAAACCCAAATTTTCTTAAGAAGAATTGGAAAAAAAAATTTGAGATTTGAAATCTTGAACACAAACACCTCCACCACTTTTCTGCCATTCAGAATCAAACTCCCTGAAGATCTGAAGACAGCAGGTGGGATACTCCTAATTCCTCCAAGCCTGTATGCATTTGCCTCCCACTCACCATCACCACTGCGTCCTGAAAGAGTCTTCCATCACATTCCTCCACAAAAGGGAATTACAACCATCCAACATGAAATCTAGCACAGTCTCTTAACAGCTACCCTCAAGAGGGGCCTTGTACATGTTCTGCCAACACAGCAAGAGATCCATTTTAAACCCTTTCCCATCATCTTTGCTATTTTTCATCCAATCTTCTGTGAGCTGTGAGAATGGCTGATGTCCCTGAGTTAACACCACAGTTTTCCTTATATCTTGCCCTTATACCATCTGCAAGTGGAGGAACATTGTTGTTGGCCATTGCTCTTTACACACAGGCCAGCAGAGCAGGGTACAGAACCAGCACTGCTGGTGCTGGTAATTTCTTGGCTAATGTAAGACTCCAAATATTTCAGTGCTGGTTTGCAACATGAGTATTTTCCTGCTAATTGGAGCTGACACTGGCAAGAAGACAAGCTCAATTAAGCAGCAGTTAACTACTGTTCCTCTGTGCATATCAACTCGGATTCTCATACATGCATGCCCTTCAAAGTTGAATAAATTACTTGTGCTTCTCAAAAAAAACATTAAAACCAGTTATTTTGTACAGAGGAAGATGATATATGAATTTTTAGCCAGACAGATAATTAGGCATAGCAAGAAAATAATTTACTAAGAAGTATAAGACTATCTTCAAAACCACAGCCATGGCATGCTTGAAAACAGCCAGAAATTCAAAATCTCCAATATACTTTAAACTCGGTGACTTCATTAAAGTTTATAGTGCCATTATCACTGAATTATGTCACACTGTACTTCTGCCAGTTAGTTTTCCCTATACTAACTTTTTAAAAAAGTATACAAAACCAACAAATTCAAATTTATTATTGCCTGACTCTTCTCTTCTTCAGGTATCTTGTGCTGGGCTTTTACACCCCACAGTCCAAATATGTGTTAATATGCAAATCTTACTCCTCCTATCTACTCAAATCCTTGTATCTGCAGAGGTCATTGAAATCAGCACCTCAAAGACACAGAGCTCCAAGAGTCTGATAGGTTAAACACCCCATACTTCATAAAACCTCTTTTTGCGTCAATTTCCAAACTAAACATGCTATTTATTTTGCTGCCTTTAAAAAAATAATCATGAAACCACTAACATTCAGTGTTGTAATACTCTGTAAGGTGGCACCAATTAAAAAGAATCATTAAAGCAGTCATGAGAAACATGAATATTTAACTCATTTCTGATTGCAATTTACAGCATGAAAAATTGCGTGTAGCAGAAGCTGGGAATTCACCGAAGCCTCACGCTTGCACCTTAGCACCATGACGATGGCTCTGGAGAGCAGCCAGGCCAAACCATCCTCATCGAGCATCGCTGCTGAGAACAGTCCCAGCCAGGTGCCGAGACACTGCAGCACGCACTGCTTTTGCTGAAAACCCAGCTAAATTCTTAAAGCAATTACCCCTCACACGCCGCATCTCCCCGAACAGGTTTGCCACGCGGGCGCCACAACACCCGGAGGCAGCAGGGCAAGGTGGAAACGTGTGGGAACAAGACAGCGGGCCGGGTGAGGAGTTTCACAGCAGCGGCGTGAGCGAACACTCCCAGCTCACGGGGACCTGCCCCCGCTGCCTCCCAGCCCGGGGCCGGTGGCATTACCGACACCCACGGAGCGACGGCTGGCGCCGCAGCCGTGAGGCGCAGTGCCGAGCGAGCCTCCGCGCGCCTCCACAGCGGCACGGAGACCGCAGATACCCTCACTTCCCGTCCGCCGTTCCAAAAGGCTCCAGGCTGCGCGCCCTAAAACAACACAAACCTCCAGGACACTCATAAGGGCGCCCGGACTGAGCGGCTGAGGTAGGGCCGGGGTGAAGGGCAGGACAGCAAGGGGGACGCGAAGGGACACCAGATACACATCAACCACCACCACCCAGCCCCGGCGGCCTGTGGGGAGCGGGCCGGGCACTGCGCCGCTCCAGGCGGGCCCCGCCCAGCCCCGCGGGGAGGAGACAGCGGCCGGAGGGCGGCGGCGCTCCCTCAGCCCCGGCAGGCCCGGCAGCGAGCGGCCGAGGGGGCCGCGGCCCGGCAGCCGCGGGGGAGCCTTCCCGGGGAAGCGGCCAGCCGGGGCTCCGGCACTGCCCGGCTCAGCGGCAGGGCCGCGGCCCGGCAGCTCGGGGGAGCGAGGCCGAGTCCCCCCTTACCGCCGGGGGACACTCGCCGGGGACCCGCTGTCCGCCCGGGGCGCTGGTTAGTGGCGGCGGCTGCAGCGGTGGTTAGAGGGGGTGACTGCCGTGCCCCGGCCGCGGTTCGGGTGCCCGGTGCAGGCCGCGGGCGGGGGCGGAGGTAACGCCCGGGCTCGGGCGCGCCCCGCGGGCAGCTCGTGCCCGGCCCGGCCGGCAGCGAGGGCTCAGCCGCTGTGTGACAGTGCCGAGCGCCCAGCACGGCCCTGCTGTGCGCAGGGGGCACGGCAGCGGCACTGCCGCCCTGGCTGCGCGGGGCTGCGGGCGGGAAAATGCATCCTCTAACCTGCCCCTCGTAAGGGTGCCCCTGCAGCGACAGCTGGACATTTTCAGGGAGATTGTTGAGCTGAGGGTTTCCCTTAAACTGCCACAAATATGTTCAGAGCATCTGGAAGCATTTTGCCTTTATACACGGAGGTTTGAAGGTATGTGGGGTATGCTCTCAATGCTGAGCATAAGGATACTCACAGAAATAAGTTTCATTAGTGTGTTAGTGTTTTCCAGCACCAATAGCAACAAATTGTCCATGCAGGTAGTTAGAAGTGATGTTTTTACTGCTAAGTGAATACCCTGATGGGTAAGCACAGGGTTAATGTTATAAAGGAAGAAGGTGAGAGTCACCTGTATCTTGCTAGTTGGCTTTGGGAGTTTCAGAAGAGCTTGCAGGGACAAGCCCTCTACATTAGATGTGTTTTTGTAAAAGTAAAGTTCTAGACTATCTATCACTTCATCTGAAACCTGCATTCTCTCTTTATACAAAAGAAACATTTCATTTTCAAAAAGCATCTGTATGAACCTGTTACTAATTGTACCTTATTTTTTAAGGGAAATTGGATGGCTGAGTGAGAACTGGCTGTTCAGAAGAGGTTGTGGCTGAGGATTCATAACATGTCTAAAGAAATGCAGGAACTACAGAAGCAATGGCACTCCGTGATACAGACCATCCACAGCAATGCAAATGTGGGTCTGGATTGTAATTTCATATATTTATAAAGCTACTCCTTTCATAACTATCAGGATATCACACCCTGATTTTTTTAAATGCACTCTATTTTTTTAAGGGAACACTGTGACGCCTATGGGAAGGCCTGTCCTCCCACACCTTCAGTCAGGAAAAGGGAAACCTGGTCTGCATTTTTGTGTTTTACTGGCATAACCCTCGGAGATAGTGGAGTGGTATTTTAGTGAAATGGTTGTACTGCTATAAAAAGAACTAAAACTACAATACATGTTTCCTTAAGGGAAGGGAAACTACTGCAGTACAATTCTAGTGTATACTTATGACTGCTTCTGCAAAAAGGTTTTTTTTTTTTACTAGTAACATTATTAAATTCATAACAACTCTCTGATACAGACATGCCTGCACTGTACTTAGATTCCATAAATGAGCAGGTTGCACATATTACTAAGCCATGGAGAAAACTTGATCATTTTTAAATGTTGCATATTTTTTTAATTAAAAAATAGAGTTCTCCAGTTCAAAAAAATGCTTGCAGTGATCCCTGTGAAAGCTGCAGTTAGACTGATTTATCTCTTTACTTGTTTTCAGATTGGTTGGGTTTTTGTGGGTTTGTTGTTTTTTATGATTTGTGCAAGAATAGAACAGGGAAGTCCAAGAGAAACATGTCTTTTGTTGGTAGAATTATAGTTGCTCTGAAGTTATCTAAATTTGCAGCAAGTCCCCATGCTTTTGAAACAAAGAGGCAGCAGCAGCTCCCTATTCCAGCAGCAGACTGACAAAAGATCTATCCTACCTGTAGTTCACTACACTAGCAATGATCTGTGAAACATGTCTGTACAAAAGATTAAAAAATAATCTGAAATGTTTTTCTTTCATCCCCAGGTTGTTGCCTTTATGAATTCTCGCATGGGCCAATATTTAGATGACCATCCTTTTGTTGCCTTATCACTCCTGATGTTTATTGCAGTGTCGGCTATTCCCGTCGCATTTTTCCTGGTTTTTGTTGTTACAACAGCTATAATGGCCTGTATTGGTGTGATAGTCATGGAAGGTACTCTATGCAGTCATGTGTGTACTTACCTATTCCCTTTTAAGGCTTGTTATCTTTTCCTTTTTTCTTCTTCCTTCTGGAAGTCTGAGTCCATGCAATTGAGGATTTGTGTGTGTAGTCCTCAGGTCTCAGCAGTAGTAAAACCCTTTAATACAAGAATAGTAATCTGATTAAGTGTAGTCTGTACAGGGGCAATCCTATTTTCCTTTCTAATCTGTCACCAGGATATGCCTAAACCAGTTATCTTGAGCATGCATAGCTTTTATAGAGGAGCGAGGGAAACAGTTTTCCCAAATTGCTTGAAGCTGGGGTTATGGGAGAATGTCAGTTCTTCTAATTTGTACATAGACTTGTTTAAATAACAAACTGATGTTGTTTTATTAGGTGTTGTCATAGCCATAGGTGGCATAGCCCTTCTGTGTGTGCTGTGTGGGCTGGGAGCCCTGTCCCTGGGAGTTTCTGGAGTGCTCAGTGTTTCTTATGTCGCGCTTTCTACTCTGGTCAACTACTGGTGTGCGTCAAGGTGAGTATGGATGTCTTGATCCATGCTTGGATTTCAAACTCTGCAACTGAACTATTGCATTGATTACTTCATCTTTTTCTAAATGAGCCACCCTTGCTTAGTTTAACAATGTTTCGTGAATGCTTTGAATCTTGGGCTACCTTCATGACTTCATATGCAGCATACAGATGTCTGGTCATCAACAGATATTTTAATGAGTGTTAATACATGCCCTTTTTCCTTTTTGGGAAAGAGAAAATGTAAATGGTCTTTAAATGTGAATGTGCTAACACAACATGACATCAGGCAGTAAAATACAACTTTGTCTCACTCCAGTGCGTTGCTTTAAATGTCATTAAAACCCACTGCCAAGTTGAATTTTGTGTAGAGGATGAACCTTTTGCAGTTCTTCCTGCATGATGACCCAGCTATCTCTACTTACCTGCATTTGTAGAGAAAGGGAGCAAAATCAGTTGTAGATTTGGGATAGGCAGAGGAGTCCTTAAAAGGGACAGTGTGGCCAAAATAGAAATAACAGGTTTTGTAGGATACTGTACAGGTGCACGTTGCCATTGTGCCTCCCAGGACTTTGAGCTTGAAGTACTGTTTCAGTCAGCATTGCCTCAGCCAGGAGCTGGGAGCAGGAGGCAGCAGGAGGCAGCAGCAAGCTGTGCTGGAGTGCCACCTGCGGCCCCCTGAAATACCTGCCAGGGAAGGAACCACAGTGAGCACTGAGGCGTAGGGAAGAGCAAGAAGAAAAATCACAGCTGCTCCCTTCTAGGCTTTCTCAGTTTGCCCCTTCAGCACAGCTGTGTTTGCACAGCTCTTGAGGACACACAAATCTGCCTGAGATGGCAGCAGGGTGACAAAAGTGTGGTGCAAGGCCCAGTGTGCTCACATTTGTTCCAGGGTGTGCTGCCATGTCCACAACATTGCCTACCTGTTCCAGAAGACTTCCATTTTCCATAACATATCCAAATGCACAGCCCAACCTGCACACCAGCCCTATTGACCTACAGCTTTGATAACAGATAGTACCATCTATTTTTGTGGTCCTCTGTCTTTTGAGAGAAGCTTGGGTAGACCAGCAGCAGATGTAAACCTGTCTGGGACATCTCACACCGCTCAGCAGTTTTGAGCAAAAAGTTAAAAGACAATAATCCTAGAGAACAACAGACTATAAAACCCTTCTTTTCTCTGGTGTACAGGGGTCAGATAAGGAAGCAAGATGTTAATGGAAGTTTGCCACAGAAGAAGCCTGGCTTGGATCTTTCTACCAATACTGGAAAGAGTGAATAAGTGGGTTTCTCCCCACTTCGTAGGGACTTAGCTGTACAGTTCCAGCCTTTGCTATGTAATTGTTTACTCATTGAGCATTCAACCATTGTGTACTCCTGGGAACTGAGGAAAATCAATATATATCTTATAGTGGCACTGTAAAAGGGATATTAAGAATAACTAATAAGCAGCAGTGCATTCAGTAGTAACTATATGTGCATGATGGAATATTCCATAGAGTTTGGTACAGGGATGCAATAAGAATTGGTACTGTTGAGTCAATGGCAAGCAGGTGGAGAGAATGGGGAGGGAGGTATTTGACTACTCAGATACTGGAGTTCTGAATCTACTCTCTTTAGTACATAGCAGTGGTCATTTTGATACAGAAGAGTCAAAGTTCAGAACACTAGAAACATGTTTTGAATGTGGAAAAATATTTGTAAGCCTTAACCACCTTTGTTAAAATAGTATGAGTACACCAGACCAATGCTTTATATTTATTATACAGGGGAAAATGGGTTTGTATTTGTTAAGTCATGGTCTAAGCTTTTTTCTCCCTTTAGATGTTATGTTATTCCAAAGGGATATTTTCCTTATCTGAAGTGTGTCATCATATCAGGGGTATGCTTAAGTCTCGCATTTCTTCCTTTTTGTTTAGGTATTTAAATTGCCTGGTTTGCTTCTCAGTTGTAACTTTGTGTATGTTATTTAAACTTTATTCATTTTTTTTCAAATGGTATTTTATTTTTAAGCATTAAGAAGGTATCTAACTATACTAGTTCAATAAAGTGCTGTTTGTTTAACTAGACTGTCTTATTAGTCTGTTTTATTCTACCGTAAAAGCAACTTTTCGATATCTCCTTTTAGGAAGGCTACATTTCAAGCTGAGTTTTTCTCCTTGATTAAAGTATTTTATGTGGCCACAAACTGCAGATTACTCCCCTTCTCATACCTGTAAAGGAAATGCAGATGTCTAAGGTCTGAAGTGGTTTTGCGTGAACCAACCTGCTGTGCTTGACTAAAGCATGGACACAGAGCCTACCTGAGCTGTAATGTGCTCCACGCAGTAGTGATGGCAATACTTGCAGCCCTTGGGGTAAGCTGGCCACACATTTCAGCTGTAGAGTGAAATAATCCCCAGAAGATTTCCAGGAGCCCTTTATTTTAATGGCAGGTTAATTCAGCAAACATTACAAAGCCACAGAACCAGCCTTCCCCGAGGCCAGGGCGACTGCAAGAGCTTTCCAAGAGGCACCTCCAAGGACAGAGCAATAAAGCCCTTATATACCACTCAAAGTAACAACACTCAAAACCTTTATAGCACAGCTCATACATAGACATACAGCTGAATCCTTTCCCCTGAATTTCCTTTAAACCCTTATCTTCTGCTGAAGGGAAGAGGCATTACTTAAACAGCAGACATTAAGTTAATTCAATCCCACTCAAGAGTCTGACCCCACACGAACCATTTCCTTCTGCATTTTAAATTTATTTTTCATTATATAATTCATTCTGTGATCAGCACTTACACCAGGAGCTAAAGCTGTGAATTCTGTTACCTGCAGGCAAACTTGGAGCAGTTTTGCTCTTGCTGCCCTGACCTTTGCATGCATATCAACCTGTCATTTCTAGGCTTCTCACTGTGTCCTTTCCAAGAGCTGCTTTTTGTGCTGTGCCATCACCACAGTGTGGTTTTCAATGGGGACATGCTGAAGAAAATCTAGGTCAGCATACAGTAGGTGTTCTTACCGGAGACAGTAAGGCTATCCTTTAAAAGGAGGGCATAGGTTGTTTTCTTCTTTAAATTATTAAACACTGCAGTAGAGCTAAGAAGTCCTTAGCAAGACAGACTAAGGACATGCTGCCAAATCCCCTTTTTCTCAGTTGCTCTCTCAGTTTCCTGCAGAACAGCACCAACCCCAGAAGGAGCTGGCAGGAGACTCCCACCTCAGTGGCACCATTCCCATCCAGCTCCTCAGCCTACACAGCCCCACACAGATCTGGTTCACTGCCCCTTATTTCAGGCATAGATGTGCCTTAGTAGGCAGCCACGCTCGTGGCCCTACATCCCAGGGGACCCCAAGCATCCCATGTCTAAGGAGATTTAGAGCAACAAACTGGTGTGGTTCCTGAAGCAGCTGCTTGAGCTCAGGCTGCAGAGGCAATGCTGCCTCCACCTGCAGCAGGTTCCCTGACTAATTCCTCTGGCTCCTCTTGCAGCACCACCATCCCCACCTCACCCTGCCCTGTGTCAGAAGAGAGGGACACCTGCCTGAATGCAAGAAAGGAATCTGTTCTGCTTGTAAGATGAGCTTAAACTTCCCAGATAACACACTTTAACGGGGCACAGAGAGGCAGCAGCACATATAGAGGAAGAGGGAAGGAATACATGTGGCTGGGCTCTAAGGTAAATTATTTACAAAATAGTGAATAAAATCCTGCCTTTTCCTTGATTTCAATAAGTTATGTGAGTCTTCATTCAAACCGCCCCTGCACTGTCCCCAAAGAGCACAACTGAGCCACCCTGAGAGAACTATAATTAACCCTCCCAGAGACAGATCTCCTTTCATGTGCCACATCTGATGTCTTTCTCTAGGCAGACAGTATCAGCCAGGGGCAGAAATCAGGCAAGAACAACCTTCTCTTTGACCTAGATAGCTGTCACCATGTGCAACCTCTTTGTCTCACCTCCTCAGGCAGTAAAAATAGCACAAAACACAGAAGTCAAAGAGCAAAAGCAAAGCTCTCACTGCCTGAGTTATTTTAAATACCTTCACTAGTACAAGTCTGCAGATTCATATATACAAGATATATGAGAAATATTTTAACATCCCAATAAGTTAACTAGCATGTTTACATTCACACAACTGTCACTAACATTATTTAGTAAACTCCAACCATCCTAGAGCAGAGGTTCAAACTGTAGCACTGAGAAACAAGGAAACTTCTCTACCTAAATATGCACTGAGATTTTTCCCCACACTTCAGAAGAAGGATGGAGAGGGGGAATATTAAGATTAGCCTTGTTTGGGTCAGAAGAGATAAACAGCCCATACAGTTAAGTACAACATACTGTTAAGTACATAAAACCCTCTTCCATCAAGCACCACTTGTCTGGCTTTTACAAAAATACTTCATATTCCAGCCAAGTGCTAAGTCAACAAGATTTAAGTACAGCAGGTTGTTTGCTGGACAATAGCTTAAGTAATCATTTCAACCCTAACTTCTACAAGGCTGATGACAGTAACTGACTTGCAATTAAATGGCTGCAATGTGAGAGTCCTAGTTTCATTGTCTTTATATTATTATAACTTGGATTAAACACTGGCATAAAGTCTAATGACCATGTTGATCATGGTCTCTACTCCATAGTCTCTTTGCATGAAATACATATTAATATTCAGAAAATGCAGCCTAAAAGCTGTTGCATTAAGAATAGCTCATTACCAAAGCCTAAGTGAAGTAGGGGCTGTGGCAGACAAGCCCACAGCCTGTGCTGTTTATGCACAGCATGTTTGACAAGTGGCAGGGTCTGGCCACTGACTTCACCTGAAACCCTGCACACTCAGAGACCACAGGCCTGGACTGCTGGTGGCCACTCTCCCTGCTCACACAAAGTTGCCAGACACTGTTTAACCTAAGGCTGCTACACTCCTACTGCAACAGAGCACTTTGACTCTGTTACATGCAGTTATATTTTATGCTTCATTTCCTTGACTATGCAAGACAAGGTGTACAAAACACAAAATAAGAACTGCATGACGAAGTCTCACCTCAGGCAGGCAGTGTTACACCTACAGACAGTGCTGGCAGTAGACAGCTTTAGCTGTTTTCACACTCATTTTTCCTCCCCCAGTCTGAGATCCCAAATTATGTACTCCTGTCCTGGTGCTCCTATTAGTTGGCCAATGGAACTTCCAGCCCTCAGGAAAAAGATCAGCTCTGACAGGAGGAAGAGTCTATTCCATCATGGTTTTTCTTATGTCCTTCTAGACTGCCATTCTCAGAAAAGGGAGGCTTCACTCTATCTCTCCTTCAAAGACCTCTTGTAATGATCTGATGCCCATCATAAGGGCAAAGGGTTGTTTGTTGTTTTTTTTTTACAGTAATGTTTTAACACAAGTGCTGGGTGTTGCTAAGAAATTTCAATAAAGCCAGGTTTTAATTTCCAGGTGCAGGGCAGGGCTCATGTTTACAAGAGATACTGCAGATACTGACACAACACGGATTTTTAAAAACCCAATTGAATGGAATCACAATTGTGAACAGTGACAAGCAACTCAAGAAAGGAAATTGGCTGCAAAGTCCAAGAGGAATTTAACATACCAGTAGTCTGTTTCAGAACAAAGACACTCAGGAAATTAAGTACTATAGTTATTGTTAAAGACAAATCTACAATAAGGAGATATTCAGAGGATGAGCAGTGTTGATTTACATAACTAGATGCAGGAGAGGGAAGACATGACAGACATAATTCACCAAGTGACTACTCCAAGTTTATTTGGAAATACACACTAACACACCACATTTACCATGTACGCTCTTCTCTTCAGGCATTTAAGAAAAGCCAGAAATAGCAGCATTGTGGCCAGAGAGAGGACACCAACAGCAGTCATTGCAATGCCAGCCCATGCCTCCTTGCTCAGGAGAGTGCTCGCTGCAAAGCAAGGGGAAAAGCAGTTTGTTTGTGGAGACAGCTCTTCACTAAGCCCAAGCAACACCCCCCAGCACCACCCTGGCTCAGTACCTCGGGCTGCAGACCACTCTTCTGGCACAAGGAGGACAGGGCCCCGCAGGCTCACCACCGCAGAGTTCAGAGCTGCCATCCCACTGTCTACAACAGCAACACAGCACAGTTGAACCCCACAGTGCAGTGGGCTATCTTGGATCATTGCAACCTAAAAATCCACTCAGACATTACCTCGCTTGCTTCTAGATGGCCTTGGGCATCTCGGTATGCACAGTGGGGAGTCCGGGTGAAAACGGTGACAGATCAGAACACTGCAGTGGAAGTACACCTGGAACAGAGAATGAGAGGAATGAGAGGTCTGTTCATTTTGAGGCAAGAACTGCTCCAAGTAGGGGGATAATGTCACCTACCAGGCCAGGAAGGGCTTTGTCACCAGAGACAAAGGCAAAGGTCTTCACTTCCAGCCTTTGGCGATAGTTAGCATAGCTGACACCACGTCCCACAGGGTGAAACACAGTCCTGTAGCTGTCTAGGTCATACTCACATCTGCCAATAAATAAGAACTAAGTCAGAACATCAGGGTAGAGAAGGTCTGGCTTTTTAGTGTTGACTTCTTTAAGCAGCAGATTAAAGTTCAAGGCTGAGGTGCTACCTTCCTCTTCCAAATTCCAGCACCCCAGGGAAGGCCCTCAAGACTTAAGGTTCTTTTACTAAAGAGGGAGCAGGGGAGAATTAGGGAATCCCCCCCACCACTCACTGCAAAAGGTAGTGGCAGGGCACTCACCCATCAACGACAATATTCCACTGGGGCAGCGACCTTGGATCTTGTGAGGCTGTTGCCCAGCAGTCATCCAGTACCAAGTGCAGGTTGGGGTCGTTGCGGTTCAGGACCTGAACTTCCAGGAAGATGGGCTGCCGCAGGTACCTCACTATGGGATACTGATCCTCACGGTACGGCTGCCTGTACGAGTCCTCTGCAAAACCAAAGCCCTGGTAAATAGCTCAGAGTGCAAAGAGGGTCTCAAGTTCTTCAAACAGCAGCTGGTCACTCAAGTACTGTCTGTTCTAGGGCCACAGATCTGAGGCATCTGCTTCAAGCAGCATGGATGGGCAGGAAGGCAGCACACCAGGACAGTAGAAGTCCATGTACCAGAACAGTTTACTCATACAACCTCCCCTCCACAAGCTCCAGAGTCTCCCCAGCCACTGAGCCCAGAGCCAGCTTTACCTGGGTAGCTTAGAAGAACTAAGGAGAGGGAACCTTGGTTCACTGAAGAAGGTGGAGGAGAAAGGTTGTCTACTTTTATAGTGAGGGAGGCATCACCATTGCTGAAGGAGCACATGACTGTTAACCTGTAACAAGGAAGGAGCAGGTAAGTCATTGATATATGGGTAATACAGTACTGGATAGCCTAAAGATGTTTCCAGACACACCTGAGTTCACTGTCCCTTGAGATCCTGCCCAGGGGAAGGTCTGTCCATAATGCCCTCACCTCATTCTCATAATGAATCTGCTCCCCATCAAACTGTGGATAAAATAACATTAGCGAGGCCATTCCCAATGCCTGAATCCCACCCCCACCAACCCTGGCTACACACTCACCCAGTGCCTGGTCCCACACCCATTCAGGGGCACATGAAACCAAACCCTGTCATTCAAAGGTGACTTGTAGGCTGGCCGGCACACAGGGTCCCTGAGCCTGAGTGTATCCAAATCCAGCAGTGGTGTGGTACTCTCAGCAAGGATTTCAAAATCCATGTACCCATCCTGGGTGCATACAGCAGCTGTAACAGAGGTTCACATAAGTTTTCATGCCAGTCAGTGACAGCTCTGCCTGCCAGGAGCTGTTGGTGAGATGAACTAAATCCAACACAAAGTGTGAAAATGAGCCGTGCTGAGGGATCACAGCACAGGAGCCAGTCACTTACCTACTGGTGTGTGCTGCTCACAGGGGCACTCAGGGTGCATCACCATGGCCACAGTCTCCCCATGGAAGTGAAAAGCCAGTTTCAAAGAGGACATGTAGTACTGAAGTCCTGAGCAGCTCACCCCAGGTAGCTGAAGGACAAGAGTTACTCTCTTGGAGTGTGACTACAAGAGCTCATTTTAGTACATGCACCTGTTAGAGCTGATTAACAAACAAGCTGAGCCTGAAAAGCACAGTGGCCTCAGGGGAAGTTCATTTGCACTGCTCCAGGCATGCCAAACACCCACCCCCCTTCAAGAGGAATATTTTCACCTCCATCTATTTTTGCCAAAAGACTCCAGGAAACCCAGGCTACCTATTACAAAGTCAGTTTGCATTCATCTTAATCATACCTGACCTCAGCCAGTCCCACAGGGCATGACTGACTTGACAGATGCTTAGTCGAGGTCAAAGCTACTGTGCTCTGGGTCTCAAAACACCAAGGAGTTGTGATCACAGCAACACCTGTGACTCAAGCATCAGAACTCACCCTGGACTTCAGGATTCCTCTGCTAATATACAGCCTGATCCCTCTCTGTGTGTCCAGAGTGATTCCATTTTCCTGAAGCTGATCCATGGGGATGGTCTTATTCTCTACATCCACATCCATCAGGATCCCTGGAAAGGCTGGGATGGCAACAGTCATGTGTGTTGCATTACAGATTGCTGGACCTGCAACAACATCTCTGATAAATACATCATCAGTTTCCCTGGGGCAAAAGCAGGTCAGGCTCTGACACTTTCCATGCATTACCTGGAGCACAAAGCATTCTCGACTCCACAGTCAGTCTGCGCTCAGGAGGGCCGTACATGAGCTTGAGTGCCACAGTGTAGAGCACCTTATCATTGTGCTGACAAAGAAGATGGAGCTCTGTTAGACAGTGCTCAGCTCCTGATCCACCCTAAGTCCAACCCCAGAGGACCATGTAAAAGCATCAGGTTTGGGTTTGATGCTATTCATGTTTCCAACAGCAGTTTCTTCCCACCTCACCCTTCCTAAAAACAGCTGCTGACCATGAGACTGCCAGTCAGAAGGGCTGGGTAACTCCTCAGTGCTGACTCTCCATTCACATACCTTGTAGGACACAACTCCAGTGGCAGCAAAGGCCACCTGAAAGATCAGGTTGTGGCCATCAGCTAGAAAGTTATAGCCATGCTGCATTGCTTGCCCAAGGCTCAGCTGATGGATTCTGGCTCCATCATCAATTGACAGATTCCAGGACATTGGATTTGCTGAAACCTGCAAAGCAAAAGATCTTTGGTTAGAGAGGGAAGCCACAGAAGCATCAAGGCATTAGATTTTCACCCTGCAGGGCTGCCACCTCCCAGGCTTCACATTCAAGCTCCCTATGCTGACAGTGTAGAACTAGGCTTCCCAACAAGATGCAAGTACATCAGTGAAGTACCTGCTGCAGCCTGGGGACATCAGGCTCACTTTAGGCCAAAAACCCAGGCATTCCCCCAGCTCCCTTTGCAAGGCAGAAGGAACATACCATATGCTCATCACTGAGGCTGGAAACAAGTCCTGGGAAGGTAACCTGAAACACAGCACGAGAATTAGACCACAGGAATAAAACAGAACTTGCAGGGTTGTAGCCACACAGCAAAATACTACTACAGCTTCCCAAAGCAGACACCCAGCATCAGCTTCCCAGTTTCCCCTGCAATAGGACTGGAGCCAGACTGGGTGCATCATTAATGGCCACTTGCAGACCAGCTCTGCAAAGAGCCAGCAGCCAAGCCAAAAGGAGCACGCAGCCAGGAGACCTCCCTGGAGCTCTCCCCAGCTTTCTGCAGATCCAAGACACAACTCCAGGAAACAGCCACCCTGCCTTGCAAGCCTCAGAGCAGGATCTATAGCACTCCCACTCCTCTACTTACTGCCATGAAGTCTCTTGTGCAGTTTGTTGTACCAGCAAACACAGGAGTAATGACTTGATCTGCATGACCACTGTCACAGTGAGTGCTGTAGGTGACGTTCTTCTCCTCTCCCATTGTGTCATTCACCATCAGCCTCAACCAGAGCTGGTGCTGACCATGCTATGGACAAGAGACATTCATTAGAAAGAGGCAGCAGTACTCACTACAGCATGAGGGCAGCTAAAAGCCTTTGGGGCTGAACTCTGACTCCAGAGTTGGTTTAGGTGTTTGTACCAGGACAAGATAGCTTCTTGTTTTAAAAGCCCAAAGAAAAAGGATGAGCTCTTTAGGACAGCAGGGGGGGGCACAGGGTTAGTTTGAAGAGCAGAAGATACAAACATAACTGCAGAAGTCAAAAAGAAAACTCCAAGGAGTAGCAGGTTTCAGTGCCAGAGAGTCAGCTGTACAAAAATCTAAGCTAATAAACAGCAAAACAGTCTTGTGGTATCTCAAATACCTAAAATCAACAGATAGCAATAAAGCATCTAGCTTTGGTCTCCCACTTACTACTCTACCTCAACAGCTATGATCAGCATGTGGTGTTGTCTGTCAATACAAATACATTTAAATAGACTGGTGCTCTGAAAGACTTGAACCTGGTGCATTTCCCTACAAAAAAAACTGTCAAGTAGTTCAAGTCCTTTATGGGAGAACACAACATTTACAGCCGGTTCTGAGGGGTTTAATCCAGTTGAAAGAATAAGAATTTCAGTAGGCTTGGTTTTCTTTTTTCAGCTTTTAACATAAAGTGTTGTCCTGTAAGAGTTTTAGATTATCAGAAGTATAAGCACCCTCAGTCTTGAAGAAAGTTACAAATAGAAACTCTATTAAACCCAGTGCTGTCCAGGGCAAAAAATTTAAACATCTCAAAACTCCATCACAGCGGCTTCCCAGAATGAAGACCCCTTTACCTGCAGGCTAGTGCAGTTGACAAACAGGACACTGAGTATCAGCCTCTCATAATCCACAGTGGGGTCACAGGACACAATCTCCTCACCACGCACATCTAGGAGGGATGGGGAAGGTTAGCCCTGCAGCAGGCAGGTTCCAGCAGGAAGGGCCAGGGCAGTGCCAATACCTACCAACAACACACACATGCCAGGAGTAGTTGCCAAGCTCTCTGGAAAACTCAACTTCCATCCTATCCCTGTGACAGGTCACATTCTCTGCAGAGGGAAGACCATGAGCTGGAGGCACACACCCTGCAAGCCCCCCAGCCAGCCACCCCCCAGAGCCCCTTCTGTGCCAAGGGAGAGGGGAGGCAGCTCCAAGCAAAACCCAAAGCCCACATTCCCACCACTTCCAGCCCAGAGAGGACACAGTACCCAAGAAATCCTGATCCCCCAGGCCATCAGCACAAGGGGCTAAGGGCAGCAAGAATCCAAAGAGGAGCAGCAACCTGCAAGGAAAAGAGAATCAAATGAGAGAGCAGCAAGGAAGAAGCCCAGCTCCCCTTCTATCCCAAACCCAACTCACCACATCCTTGAGGTGCTCCAGCACCACTGCTCAAACCCCATCTCCTCACTGGTACCACAAGCTTAGTCTCTGGCTCCCCAGGGAGGTTTATATGAGCCGTGGGTCTGCCTCACACAGGTGCCACCTCTCTGCTGCCCGGGGAGCAGAGCACTTGCAGCTGCTGCTCCTTGAGTGGGGCGGCTCACTGGAGATGTTAAGGTGATACCGAGTATTTCGCACGGGTCCTTGTTACCTTCTACTTTGCAGGCATCCTTTTCTTGCTCTGATCATGTATTCCCTTTATTCCCTTGTTAGATGTTTCATAGGAAAATGCATGTCTGTTTTGGCAGGTATTTTTTAAAATGGAGATTTCTGTGCCACTTTCCTGTCCCTGTCCCTCACACATTGGCAGCAAGACAGCATTTGAGACACCCACGAGCACAACACGGCTTTCCTTGGGACTGTTTGAAGCACTGGTGATGACATCATGGGGGAAAAAATCCCCAAAACCAAGGAAAAGGCTTTAACAAAGCAATGCACTCACAGCAAAAACTGCAAAAGTCCCTGTGATACAACAGATAATGTCACTGCTCCCAGCCCTACAGTGTGCAGGCTCTGCAAGGGATACCCTTGGACTCACACCAGAACAAAAATCACATCAGGTGGGTGTCAGGCAGAGCCTGGCATGGGTCACACAGAGCCTGGCGTGGGTCACACAGAGCCTGGCGTGGGTCACACAGAGCCTGGCGTGGGTCACACTGAGTCTGGTGTGGGTCACACTGAGCCTGGCGTGGGTCACACAGAGCCTGGCGTGGGTCACACAGAGCCTGGCGTGGGTCACACTGAGTCTGGTGTGGGCCAGGCCCAGCCTGGCTGTGGGAACTGCTTCTGCAGAGGACAACTAGCAGCAGTGTGTCCTGGGGCACAGAAGTTTTGCCTCCCTAAGAAGTGAAGAAATATGCTCTTATTGTTGTTTTAAACGTTGTCATCATCTCTGAATTGTGTAGCCACGATTACCCGGTGTGAGTAACTTCATTCTTCTCTAAGCCCATTAGTTCCAAAGATCTCATTAGGCAAGCAGTGACTCACTTGCCTCCCCTTGCATGGCCTTTACCATACCACAGTTGGTGCTTAGAAAAGTTGCAAAGAGGAAATGTTGTGCTGGATAACACCTCATGCAAAACAGATGGCACAACACCACCACTGTGCAGATTTATGCTCCAGGTTATCTACAACAGCCTAACTGGTGATGCTGTAACCTTTCAATCTAAATCATTTGTTTAACTGTAATGTTTTATTTCAGATAGTTCTCAAATGAATAGAGTAATACCCATATACACAGTAAAATCCAATAACAAATCAAAGCTACTGGTTAAATAATTCATTAGTTTACACCACTGTGTACCATCACAACAGAGTTTCTCTTGACCCTGGTAAGACATTTCAGTTGGAAGTGGAATGGTTCTGAAGTTCTTTTCAAACACAAAAAGAAAAGCTTCATTCTAACTGTCCAGGGAGTTTTAAAAGTTCACAATTTTGAGCTTTAGTTTCAAAAGAATAATCTCCATTCAGGCTGAGAAATTTAGCTCGTTTGATGTTGAATCATTTATTGCATTTCAAGTTGAGGTTTTTGGATGGGACAAAGATGAACAAGTACCAGGAGTTTAGAAACAGATGAAGATTTTGTTTGGTCTTTTCTTTTTTCTTCTTTTTTGTGCTGCCCACTTTTATGACAGAAATAATAATAAAGCTTGCAAAGTCTTGGACATTCTCCCCAGCTGACATGGGTTTTTCTTTACCTCTAATTAAAACTTGGTACAATAGTGTCCCACTTAGCATTATACAGGGTAAGTTTAAAATCAGTATTTTCAAATGTTAATGATAAAAATCAGTCTGAGATCAACACTTTGTGTGCTGGATTAATTAAGAGAAAAGCAAATGAAGGTACTTCTATAGTAAAAACCAAGGATCTTGAAAATTAAAAGGACTCTTCTGCCACCAAATCACTTTTCATGGGTGTATCCTGTTTCCTCTCTCCTACCAGGCACTGGTGGTAAATGCAGTATGTGAGCTGGGGATCATTTTACTCTTGAAAAAAGGCCTAGTAAGGACAGTAAAATTCAATGGCATCAAGAAACAGCTACTCACATATATATATTTATATACATACATGTATTACCTGTCTTTGCAACAGCCAGTTTTTCTAGTAGCTGTAAATTTAAGTCAATGCTGAGCCTGGTTAAATAAAAACCAGAATAAATGGCTGCATTTTTATTAGAAAAGTATTACTGCAGTGCAGGGAACTTGAGGAAGGGCTGAGAGTAGAACTGGCTTCTAAAGTGGGTTTGGAGGCTGGCCTGGGTGAGGCACAGCCCACCCTGAGTGCCCTGAGATGGCAGGACAGCAGCAGGGACAGCTGTGCCTGGGGGTGCCAGGAAGGACAGCCAGGGCTTTGCTTTACCCTCACCTGCACTGGTTTATTCACAGATTCAAACCTGTCGCAGGATCTGACTGACTCTCCTTGTCCTCATGGGAAGAAAAAGGTTGGTACAAGTTCATTCCTGAAGATCTCTTCAATCCCTGCCTGAGAAAATAATGAAGAGAGAAAGCCCGTTCTGAGAGGTCTCTGGCATGTCACAGGGGCAGAATTATGGGATGTAAATGAGGTGGCAGAATTCCATTTGGGGATTGCACCAACACCGAGCAAGGAGTTGGTTTGTGATTCTCTAATGGGGGCACAACAAGCAACAAAACCTCACTGCTAATTGCTGAGGGTAGAGTCTCTGAGATCCAGGTTAATTCAGTGAGTCACAGAAAACAGCTTGGCAAAAAGTAATGTTTATGTGGCAGCTCTTGTGAATGTGGCCAGAAGAACCCTGAGCTCACAGCCCTGCAGGAAGCTGCAGCAGCCTCTTACCAACTTTTCAGCTGCTGTTTAAAACTGGCTTTTTATATGGCTTGCTCTTAGTAATTATTCTGAACTTAAGGTTAGAATTAGTCTAATTCTATAAGTTTCTGTTTATAGAGGTAGCCCTTAATGCCACTGAAATGAGGGGAAATTATTTCTAAAGCAAGAACTGGTTATTTGTGATGGGGACTGGGCCCATCTATTCCCAGGTAAGGACCACAGTGCCCAGGTGGGCAGTGGGTGCAGGCCCATCATGTCTCCTTTTCTGGAGTTCCCTGTGGTATCCTAAGGAAATCCTGCACCTTTTTTTTTTTTTTTTTTTTTTTTCTGCATCTAAACAGAGATTACAATACCTGTTAGAAGAGTTTTATATGTGCCAATTTCCTGAAGATCTCCTCATGAAATGCAATTTACACAGCTGCGGTTTTGCCAGCTGTGACTTGCAGACCTGTTGGGGGTTTTATCCGAACATCACCCTGTTCATCATTTCCAGTCTGTGTACACAAAATGGTTCCATGGAAGTGCCTGGTTTGGCAGGAGAGTGACTTGTTTTCAAATGCAGCACCCCAGTACAAGATGGGTGACAAGGGGCTTCACCAGTGAAGGTAACTGCTCATGCATTTTCAAACTCAGGGATACTCACTTGGGGTGAAACCTGGTCACACTGACATTCATGGCCTTTTGAAGGTCTTTTCAAAGTTGTTTTAGTAGTTCAAAGTCCTTTTGCAATTTCCACAGAACAGTCAGGCCAAGACATGGAGAAGATGAATGGATCCCCTCTCTAAGTAGTCAAATGTGCAACAAACTGTACGGAGCCACCTTCCAGGAAATGAAAGCGTTCACCACAGCACAGCCCCGTTACCAGCGCAGAGCTCCAGAGAGAGAGCCTGCAAGGATGAACTTTGCCTCCCCAGTCCCCTCCTCACAGGGACGTCTCGGCGTGTAATCATTAATGAACTACCCCTGTAATGGAAGAGTGACTGTACAGGCTGGATATTGCTCAGAGCTGCTTTGGGAAACCAGAAGCTGCTGAAAATGTCGAGGTATCACAAAGCAGCAGCGGACGGCAATGTGGACCTGTTGAAAGAGGCCACGAGGAAAGACCTCAACGCCTCTGATGAGGATGGGATGACTCCCACCCTTCTGGCAGCCTACCACGGGTACCTGGAAGCTCTGGAAGTCATATGCCGGAGGGGGTAAGTGAGCCAGCCTCCACTGCTTAAAGCCTGTGCCTCAAAACTACAATTACTGTGTGGTGTCTAATGCCCCGATGACCTCAGGCCCAAAAGGCTGAAAGTCACAGTAATTTCCTTCAGTGCATTGCCAAGAGTTGTTTCTTCACTGGCAGTGGTTTAGGTCCAGAACCTGCAGGCAGGTCTCTTCATTATTTTCTCAGGCAGGGATTGAAGAGTCCTTCAGGTGTTCTGTCAGTGAAGCCACATCAGCATCCACGGGGCAACATCGTGTGTGGAGCCTGCAGCTCGTAGAAGCAGGGCCCTGGGACCTTTCCTCACTGGAGAAGGTGCCAACAACCTTTGAGGATACCTTGAGACAGGATTTATAGAGAAATCTATAATTTGAAACAGTTTTAGCCAAAATAACACCTAATATAAGAAAATCTGCTCCTGTGTTAATAAAATGTTCTTTTGCAGAACAGTGAACAGATTGCAGGGAACAGCTGAATAACTGTTTGGATGTATCTGAGTTTTCTTTTATTAAAAATGGAGTTGAAAAAAAATTTTTTTTCATAGATTTGCTTTATAGCTCATGGGGCTCAGGTGTGGCTGGAGTACCACAATAAAAGAAGACCTTTGGACTGCGTGGTTGTTGCTGTGTCCTCAGGAGAAGCAAAAATAGATTGACAGTTTTTCAGCTTGTGCAATTAAGGCAGCTCCCAGGAAATACCTGTCAATAAAGTTTGTCCCTGAACACCTGCAAGCCAGAACAACTAGCTAAGGAACAAATAACAAAATAATATTTTTTCAAAATCTGAGTGAAAAATGCATCTTCTACCACATAAGCTGGTGGAAATCACAGCAGATAACACAAAGATCAAAATTTCTATATATTTATTTCATGTATTTCTAAGTCTTTTTCTTGGTAGAGAATAGCCTTGAGACAGTATCACCCTCAAAATCTTCAAACATATGTGTTTACCTCTATTTTAATCCAAGATTTCTTGTTAGAACCAGCAAGATGTGACTGTCAGAGGTATGGCTGCATTCTCCCTGGTTTTTTGGGGAGAAGCTGAATTTTAGAAGACGTTTGTTCTGTTCTTCAGTCAGTTAATGTTTTCTTGTGAGAAAGTATTTTAATTATTTTTAACAAATTCATCCTTTCCTTGAAGGGGTTTCCTGACAGAGGCTCTGAGGTACAGGGTTTCTTTAGAGTGGTTGCAGATTACAGGACTCTCAAGCTTGCAACACATTCAGCCCTTGGAGAGTGTAGCAATACTAACAATAAACCCCTTTCATCTTGAAATAATTTATCTTCCCAGGCATCAGGAGACATTTTCTCTGCTTGTCTTGCAGGTACATGAATAAAGGCAAGACCAAATAGCAGAATCTGCTCTCTTTTGTGTGAGCCTTTTCTTTGGGAAAGCAGGGAAAGGAGGAGTATGAGAACCCAGAGGAGATGTCAAACCTTGTCCAAAGCCCCACTGAGCTGGAACAGCCACTCGAGTCTGTCAATTGTTTGAAATTCAAAGGCTGGCAGGTTCCACGGGGAAAAGAGACCACAAACAGCTCTGGAGGGACCTGGGGGAGAACGGATGGCCCGGCACTCCCAAGGCTCAGGGCGGCGCAGCCAGCTCAATAATGTGGGAATTCGGGAATCCGGCACGCTCGGCCGCAGCCAGGCAGCTCCCCAGGGCACAGCCACCACAGCAGAAATATGTACACATGGCTTCCATATGTCTAAGTGGAGAAACTTTGATCCTCAGCTGCCACCTCCTTGTAGCAAAGCCTGAGCTCCCACGGCCGGCTCTGCCGGAGCCCTGACCTCGCTTCTGCCGCGGGCAGCTCAGGCTGCAGGATGTGTTCAGATCTGGCCCTCAGCAAACCTGGTAGTGCTTTTCTTCAGAGTCTCAAAGCCAGAGATCAGTGCTTGAAGGACATTTTGTGACAGGATATGCCATGTCTTTCACAGTACAGCTGCCCTGGCACCAACCTCTGAGTCATTGAAATGCTTCTACACCCAAGAGTAGAAATTCTCCTTGTAAATTTGGCTCCTGGCTCTGAAGATGTTAAAGATTTTGGGCTGCTATGGCTGCCTTGGTTGTTGGTCACAAGAGGACACAAACTCTGTTCTGAACATTGCTAATGTTGATGCTGCCAAATGTTTATTGAAATACTCAAGCTGACTCTTGTCTACAGGCAGCAGTTCAGTGTGAAGTCAGTGCAAGAGTTAAAAATAGAGCAATACTTTTCACTGGCTTGAAATTCAATTGAAAAATGTGGCATTTTATTTTCAAATGAGCGTCTGCTTTTCAAACCCTCTGAGCAAAAGCAGCTCATGGAGAACAAAAGAGTTGAAAAACAATGGCATCTATCTGGGCTTAAACTAATAGCAACAAAGACAAATGGGTAATCAGGGCTTTACTCCTGATCATTTACCTATTACCTACTAAAAACATTACTGCAGAAGCTCCTTAAGTGTGTGGTCAGTGAAGAAACCTCCTAATATTGTCCCTGTATTTGACATGCAAAAGGAATGAGCCACCAAGAACACTTCAAAATATTCCATGCAAATGTTCTCGAAACAGTTTTGCCAGTAATTCCAATGAGACTAAGTCAAAGGCTGAGCCCACTTTGAGTTGCCAGAATCTGGGATGACAAAGGAAATGCCCTGGCTCTGTTATGGGGAGATGCAAATGCAGTCTCAGTCAGCCCTGTGAACTCGTTTAACTCCCAGGGCAGCAGTCAGAGCTCATGCCACACACACAGCCACGCTCAGGGCTTGTGTAAGCGGGTGCAGCCCTGCTCTAGCGGCTGGAGCAAGCTGAGCCACTGTCCCTGGGCTGTCCTCCTCAGAGCAGAGCAGAGTGACACGTGTAGTGCCTGTTCAGTGCCACTGCAGGGCTCGGTGTGGGTAGCCCAGCTGACTGTGTGCTGTTTTCCCTGCCAGGGGCGATCCGGACAAGTGTGACATCTGGGGGAACACGCCCCTCCACCACGCTGCCTGCAACGGCCACATCCACTGCGTCTCCTTTCTCATCAACTTCGGTGCCAACATCTTTGCTCTGGACAACGACCTGCGCACTCCCCTGGAGGCAGCTGCCAGCCGGGACCGCCAGGAGTGCGTCCAGATCCTGGACAAAGCCGCCACCGAGCAGAACCTGCTGAACCCAAAGAAGGTCTCCAAACAAAAGGCACAGGCCCAGAGGAACGTCGAGAGACAAATCAAGGAATGTCAGAAGCGCCAAGAGAAACACCAGCATGAAATGAACCGGAATTATATTAAAGAAAAGGTCGGCACAGTGGATTCTTCCAAAGGAACACACTCCAGGGTAAAGTTGCCCAGTCTATTTGGTTCAAATACCACAAGTACTTTAACGAAAAACCTGAAAGATACCTTGAAACTCAAGACAAAAAAGACAGCTGACAGCACAAGAAGGCAGGAAACACAAAGAAATGACCAAGAGGATGATACAGGTAAGAGAAGTGTGATGCATTTGTTTGATGAGAAAGAGGAGGATGAATTACTGACTGACCTTGAAGAGAAAAGCCTTGCTGATAATGACCGTCAGCTCTCCATTTTTCAGCGGCCAGGTCTTGGCAAGATTGTGTTTGGAAGGAATTTGGCTGCAGAGGTAAATCCTGAAACTATGTCTTCTGAGAAGGAAGGTGTAAGATTTACAATGTCCAGTGAGCTCTTTCAGTATGAGAAGGCTGAGAGTGGCAGGGAAGATGATGCTGAAAACAGTGCTGATGTCCCTTGGAACGAGGAAGAAGTCATTTGGGATGATGAGGAAGCAGAGAATACGCCCCTTGAGGTGTTTCTGGCATCACAGATGCTGGATGAGTTTCTTCCAGTCTTCATGAGGGAAAAGATTGATTTAGATGCCCTGATGCTGTGTTCTGATGAAGATCTACAGAGCATTCAGATGGAGCTTGGGCCAAGAAAGAAAATCCTGAATGCTGTGAATAAAAGAAAGCAGGCACTGGATAACCCTGGAAAAACTGTAGATACTTGTTTATAAATTATCATACCTGTTGTTGTAACCTGCACACTGGTTCATTACCTTTCCCTCTTTCCAAAGAGTGTGAAACTCTTTTCAGAAGTCTGCTAAAGCAAAAGGCAGAGAGGTTACCAATTGGTTTAGAAAGTAGAGCAGGGATAAAAGTTTTTCCCTCTGGATAGATAGTTGTGGGGAACAGGATATTAAGTAAAGCATATTATGCCAGAAAGAAAGAATGTGAAGGTAAAAACCCAAAAGCTTTTCTCCCTCAACTGTTTAGGTGGATTGCATTTCTTTTAGTCCAGATAATTTAAAGTAACAGTGAAGGCCAGGCCCACTGCATTCCTTAATAAAGGCCTTCCTTGCTTCTCCAGAACCACGATGCAAAGAGCGTTCTCAGAACTCGAGAGCTTTGAGTTTTCTCCATTTGCTTCTGTAAGATCACTAAAACCACTCCTCCTGGTACTGATGGCATGTTAGAAAAGGTGTCTGAATCTTGCTTTCAGCTGTGGTTTATTGACTCTATCACCTCTGAACTAATGTAAATAAGACTAATTTACAGCAAGTTTCATATTTTTGTCGGTAAAGTTTTTACTTCTGTATTGACAATAATTTAAAAATACATGAAGTATCCTCCCAAGAGATGTTCAGCGTGAGTTGTGTATTTCTTTCTTATCCCGTTGGACCGGATCCAATTGCCAGCACCCATCATGTCCTAAATGTCATCAAGGCTGCAACAATTTTAGCTACAAGAAGCTGAGGTTTCATTTTCAAAATTTTGGATCTATTTTGGTAGACCCTCAGCTTGGTTCCTATAGGCTGCATTTCCCATGCAAAGTCCCAGAAATGAGGATTCACACCACACACCATTTTGTGGGGGTTGTTGTCAGCCTTCGCCTGAAAGCTGTGTATCACACACACAGAGCTCATGAAAATAAAAATAAAATGAGATGTGCTGCTGTGGAAGCTCCTGCTCTTCACAGTCTATCTGGAGGCATTCACAGCAGGGCTCCCCTGTTCCCTTGGGAAGCCAGCACTATCAGACATAAATTAATCACTCCTGTTGAGTTTTGTGAATCTAATAAGGTGTTTGCAGTAGCTGGGCTCTGGCTAAGATCACAGATGTTAGATGCACATTTATTAGCAGAACATTTATCTTTAAATCTCTTTTTATAACTCTCCATTAGCCAGCTATGATTTTTTTTCCTTAGGGGTGTGCTGCATTTGTGGACTGCATCCTGGTTAATGATCTGTGTTTTTTCATGTTTCTTCTTTCCATATCATCGTGTGACTTTGATTTGTATATTATAATACCTTTCCTTGGGTGGACTTTATCCTGCCTTCTTTCCTGCTTGGATTCCTGCACTATAGCAGGTTGATATGTTCTTATATTAAGCAATCACATCAAAGTCCTGTTGTGTGCAACCTTCCGTGATTGCTGTGCTCAGCACAGTGATTCAGACACCCTCCCCCAGACTCTGTGTCTGGTTGTTTTCATTTTGGCTAAGAAACTCCCAAATGTTTTAACAAAGCAAGAAGCAACCAATTAATCTTTCATATCTGGAGGCATATGATACGCAGATTTTCAATCCCCCTTCCCTGTCCTGGAGATGCAGATGCTTCCCATTCCCGCTGAGGCCAGCCCGGCCTCATCCCTCTCTGCATCCTCCAGTCCCTGCAGCAGCTGAATTCCACACCCCCAGCACACAGGGCTGACACAAGGTCTGTACTGCTCCAGAGACTTCTCTCTGCTGCAAAGAGCTGAGCACGATGCAGCTTTTTCAGGCCAGACTTTAAGTAAAGGAGGTTGAATTCAGCTATCCAGGAGCTGCTTTCAACAACTCTGTGCGTGCAAATGCCTGTCACAGATGGGAGGCAAACGGAGGTAGAGGAGAAGGGACTGCAGGGGGAATCAGGAACCAAGGATCTCCAAATTGTGCTGAAAATCTTCCTCTGTGCCTACTCATCTGCAGCTTCTGACAAGCAGAGAGAACAGCAGAGACCATCTGCACATAAATAACTCAGTTGTCACAGGCATCCTCAGTGTTATCAGGCATTTGCAGTGACTCTGGAGCTGAAAGGAACAGCACATCTAAAGTAGGCGTCCCTTGTCCTCCAGAAACTGCATCAAGAGACTCTAAGAAGCCCCACAGCACCCCATATGATACATATATTTAGGCAACTGAATCAATTTTTAATTTTTATTCTTTTTAATGAAAAAAAAAGGTGCAATAGGGCTAACTCTTTTCTTGTGGGATGGTATAAAGCAGCCCTGTGGAAAAAATTGGGGGGAAAAATTAATAAAAAGGAAGACTCACATTTCAGGTTTTTTCCACTTGTGTGCTTTGCTGTTTTCAGATTATTTTTTTTTTTACCAACCCCTTTGTTTCCTTTCGAGTTTGGAAGCACTGGAATCCTAGCTGTGACTGCTTAGGAACATTTGTATAGCTCAGTTCAGTTGGAGAGGCTTTATCTATCACATGTGCAAGCCTAGAGCAGAACCCAAACCCAAATCATAAAACTAGGCACAGCCCTGCCAAGTACAAGGCTCTCCCTTCTTAAGGATTTAATACTCTGCACTGCACAGACATTAAGAAAATGTGCAGCACAGGACAACAACTACAAAACTGAACACAGGAACAGAGCACTCCCTATTTCTTCCCTTTACATTCAGTGATCACATTTACTGAGAGAGCAGTCACTGCAACAACTTGAATACTTTCTTTCTTGTCTTCAAATAAATCAACCACAAACCAGAAAAGTAATGGACAACAAAGTGAAAGTCAAAGAAAAACAGCAGTATCTATTTAATTTTAATATAAACGCAAGTTACACAATTTCATGATCCACTAATTTGTAAGAGAAAGGAACATAGAAGTTGATGCTATTACTTCTCCTCAAAAAAATCTAAAGGTGGCATCCAAGCAATTCTCATTGTAACTGAACCAAATCCTCTTCATAACATCAGAGGCCCAACACTGAAGCCAGGCTCCCAAAATCTCCCACTGCCAATGAAGCTGAGACCAAGGTGGGTTTTCAGAACCAGGGCTTTGGACTGGCTCCATTTACTTTTTAAAGTGCATAGTCTGTAGGAGAGTGCATGTTATAATAAACTGGACTTGTCTTCTTCCCAAACACTATGTCTCACTTCAAATTACAAATCTGGTATCACACTGGCACAGAACTGGGATAATGCTGTCATCATTATTAACTCCAAGTTTCCATACAGTTCTTGAATAAGGGAGCATCATTGGCTTTCATGTTTACCTCAGGTTAGAGTAGTTCTGCATCACTGAAGTAACAAATTAAGTCAACACAAACACTTCTGAATATTTCAGAAATGACAGAGAAGAAACAAGACATGTAAAAACAGAAGAGTAGTTTTGCTACAATTAAAATGCAAAAGCTCGTAGAGAAATTTCTCTCGTTCTTTCTGATGGAATAAACAGGATCAATGGAGTTCAGTTTGGATCCACATGAAACATCCTTCAGCCCTATTCACTTGGTGGTCTGGGACCTTTCTATGCTACCTCTGCAAATTACAAACTCTGCCACTTAGTACATTTTCCAACTAACTTACACCAGGCTTATAACTGGGATTATAATTTACATCACACCTGCACTGTACCCATTAACCTCTTCTACACTTCCCTATGCACCATCCAGGGCTTTAATGCCCACTGCTTCTGACCCCTCTTCCTGTTGCTCTGCTCTATTCTACTGGCATGTTATAAAATGCTCTGTCATCCAACTCTTCCACAGCATGAGGAAACACTTAATAGCCTGCATTAAATAAAATATGCAAATGGAAATAAAATTTCACAAGGCACAACTTGTGAGCCTGAGACAGGAATTTGTTTCCAGGGCAATAGCTGTTTTTCAGCAGATGCTCAATCTTCTGCAAGGCCGTTGCATAACAGCATAAAACTGAAACTTTTCCTTATGTCACTGGGTTCCTCTGCCAGGAAAGGATCACGAAAATTCCTGCCCCAGCTAATATCTGCAATAATAGAACAATTGGCAATTGAAGCATGGTGCAGCCAAACTGAAAATATTTGCCTGTATACTTGGAATGAGTTTGTGTGGTTCCAGCCTTCAAGAAGCTTAGAAAAAGAACTTGGAGGCACCACAAATTAACAGCAAAATCTCCCTACAGAATACAGATAAAAGTTAAATCCAAACACAAGTTAGTTTTCACATTCTGTGTGACTCCTTGCAATGTGAAAATGGCAATATCCCAGCGAGGCATGCACTAAGGGAGGTGCTGAGCAGAAACCTAACTGCATGGAAGTATGATTAATTATATAAACCCCTATCAGAACTGTGCTCTTAAGTGAAAATCCATTGAGCCTGAAGGCAAGGGAAGGTGGATAGCAAGGGGTGACAAAATTGGTGACTTCCCATGTGAGCTGGAAGGGAAGGTGTGTCCAGGAGTCAGAGGTGGGCTGTGTACCCAGGAGGCTGAAGACAAGGTCACTGTCACTGTAGCACTGAAGCCCACAGCTGCATTTAAAGTACCACCACAGGTAAATATGATGCCAGAGTCCATTCTACAAACTGATGTATCTTACACCAGAATGAATTATCCCTCTAAAAACCATGAAATCTACACACAGGCTTCTGCTACATAAATAATTAGGGAGGAAAGACATTGATTCCAGAATGATACCAAAACATGTAAGGATACTCCTGTTAGTATCACTGCAAACATCTAATACTTGCTGTTCCAAGAGAGAGACATTTATTAGCAATACTGCAAGTATCTAATACTTGAAATTAGAAAACTTTAGAAATTAGTCTATTGCTGAAATTTTACTTTTCCTTCTTGAATGTTCTAGAAGGGCCACATTCAGATAGGATTGGTGCCTTTCTTCTTAACACAGGATTCACGGAAACTAAGTGCAAACCATTTTCTTGGCCTCATTGGCACTGCAGACTTCTCTCTTTAGTTACCAGCTGACCACGCATCATAAACAAATTTTGCTGCTACTGTATCTTCAACTGCCATCCCTGAAAAAGAATTAAAGTTACCTTCAGACAGTTATTCAGCTGTACAAATAATTTAGCTTCAGAAGGGAACAGGAAGAGTCGGGACATTATCTAACTGGACAGGAACAGGAATTGCTTCCCATCCCAAACACCTGCAGTGTTGCATTCAAAGCCCACAGCCATCATGCGGTGTTGGGTGTGCTGCAAGAAGTTAATGCAACAGTAGGAATCCAATTTTCAGTGTTCATACCACAACTGGGCCCTTTTGGAGATGTCATGTAGCCCAGAGCATGGCAATTCATGCCCAGTGCCACCCTCTCCCAAGCCCCAGCCCCACGGGACACTGTCACATTGTCTCAGGTCAGACAGACCCCACGGCTGGAACAGCGGGGCAGTCGGGCTGGAGCTCTGTTAATAAATGCTGCAGTCATGTCTTGAACAACTGTGAAATGGAAAATGGACTTCCTATTGTTTGCCTGCTTTCCTATCACTTTTCATTACATCAGTCCTGCTAGATAAATAAAAAGGGAAAGAAAAAGGGGAAATGCAAATCACAGTCTACTTTCTTGTGGACAGTGCGTTGCCACAGCAGTTCTGAAGATGATCAGCAGCTTTCCCACGCATGGGGGACCTCATGAAGAACAAGGCATTGTTTTCTGTCAGACTTGTACACAGGAGGGGCTGTTCTTACCCAACGATTTAAACACTGTTGTTTTCTCAGGCAGGGCTGGTTTTGTACCCTTCAATACCTCCCCCAGCTCAGCAAAAATCTCCGCCTGTGAAAAAAAATACATATTTATACAAAAGCATAATACTCATACATACATTAAGAAAAAAAAACAAACCCTTTTCTTGTGAGTGACTTCAAAAGAAAGAACTCCTCCAGCGCTGCATCCCAAAACTGATTACTTTCCGTGGTGAAGCAGATCAGCATTCAGACAAATAATATAGAAACTGGACAGAAGTCAGAGGAGCAGAATGGTTTTCAAAGAATAACAGCTGGCAGACTTTCCTCAGCCAGTAAATTTTTTTACAGTGGATAGCTTGTTACTTATCCAACAAAACACATGGGATTCCACACACATTACCGTATCTGGAGCTCTTATGTTAAACCTCAAAAGTGTAAATCATATTTATTCTGCAGACACATGAAAAGAGAAAAAGAAAACTCCACTGAACCTCAAAGAGTCCCTGCTGGCAAATCTGTGCAGATCATTGTCTGCTTGGCTTGTGTGGTCCATTCCTGGGGCTGGTCCATTCAGTGTCAACCACACTGAAATCTCATGGGAAGAAAGTTACAGGTTTTAATAAATGGATTTGAAGAATATTTAAGATAACCAAACACTGCAGGAAATGTAGGCCTTTCAACAGCAATACATTGTTATCATCCCAAGCCAATCCTGAAATATCATGGTAGATACAGAGGTTGCGTGGTTCGGCCATGGACACAGCAGCCTCAGTTTGAAACCAGTTTGTCTTTCAACCCCTGCCTGGAAAGTGTCAACAATTACATTTGATGCTCTAGAAGTTTCAGTGCAGGACATCATCAATACCCACTCATTTCAAATGCAAGCCAATTACCACAAAAATAAAGCCCATTGTTTCAGAAAGTCTTACCCCTGATAAAATAACATCTCCTGATTCTGTAAGAGCAGCATCTCTGGAATCCACAAACAGAACGGAATTCTTCATCAGCTCATCATCCAGTTCTCTCCAATCTGGTCTGCTTGCTCCAACAGCTAAAGCAACACAACTGATCAACTTGGGAGCAATGTTTAAAACAAGTTCAAACCACATTGTGTTTAAAAGACATGTGTGAAGTAATAATGGACGTTATTGTGGAAATGTAATATACAAAAAATCCAGTGGTAGCCTCGGAGAAATATTCATCGATAGGACAACAAAAACCACATTCAATATTTGATTTATCAGCAAAATATCCTTGTCGGAAGAGTCTGAGTAGCTGAGGCAAAAGAAAGTCCTCTCCCTTTGTCCATTATTTCTTGTACTCTTGTTTTCACCAGATCATTACCAAATGTATTTTACACACCTTTATTAGATTATCACTTACCAGGAGAAACTGAAAACGAATCACGGAGCTTAACTTTCTATACACAGCACCAAGATCATGATCAACCTGTTATGGGCTTAGAAAACAGGCAAGCAAGAAACCCAACAAAAACTGAAAGGACTACCCAGATATATTATATTCCGATATTTTTACATGTCCGACTGTTACGGAACAATAAATTCCATGTGCTCAAATGCCTCTTCAAACAGTACAAATGCCTCAATGAAGGGTAAAAAAAAGGCACAGGAAGGAGTGAGGCTTTGTGTCTGTGCAGCCTCAGTGACTGTGGACCTTAATTGATTTTGTTGTATTTCTGGCTTCCGTGCCATGACACAGCACAGACAACAGCTTTCAATGACAAAGAGCTAAACTGAGTTTGAAAAATTGGTAGGATGCTGCTGGAATGTGGGACCTTTCTTTAAACTGTTCCCTTTGAGAAGTTGCTTTTGCCTTATTACCATGCTATCTGGAAAGTGCACAAGGTCATCTGAACAAGGCCCACAATTAATAAAAATAAACAAACAGGGCATGTCCAGAGACTCCAAACAACAGTGTGCCAACATCATTACAGGCAGGCAACAAAAACAAAGCACCCCCCAAAACCTCACTATAATTAGAGGTGAAATTATAATGTTCTTAACTCAGTTATTGCATCTTCATAACTTAAGTGAAAAAGTAAATTGGTGTGATCAGCCCCAAAAGAAACAAATAGAGGAGCTTAAAAAACTGGAAAATTGGTGGAAGAAAAGATGACAACACCAGGGAAATGTAACAACGGGCAGTAACAACTTAGGAAATAAGACATTTCTGTGGGTCATTTAAATGGAGAGCAAGGTGAGAATAACGACAACGTGAGAGCAAAGATGATGCATCACCAAGAGAAAAGAGCATACGGGACAAGAGCAAATCCCATGCTCTAGCAAAAATCCCCTGCTGGATTATGCAGGCATTCTGGCTCCAGGAAGACAGGGCTGGGAAAAGTGGTCCTGACTACAGAGGGAAAGTCAAAATGGAAAGAACATTCATTCCATGAAGCACAGAGAACTGCTTTCCAACAGATGGTGATGCTAAACAACGTGCTAATGAACACATGCTGTACGAGATGGGAACAGAACACACCATTGATGTGGGCACCTGGCTTCACCCAGTCTCCAAAGAGGATGGGGGTTGTTGCCATCGTGACTGTCACAATCACATCAGCCCCTGTCACTGCCTCCTGGGCAGAGGAGCAGACCCGCACGGCACCGCCGACACAGCTGGCAAACTTCAGCGCCTTCTCCTTGGTGCGGTTCCATATCCTGACCTTCAGGGAGAAAAACAAGGGAAAACAACACAAAACAAAGACAGATTCACTTGGAGAATTTCTCCTTGCTGAAACAGAGCACTTGGTTAAGTTTTCAGTAGATAAACACAGCCTAAAGTTCGGGGTTTTTTTCCCCTTTAATGTTCTTATCATACAAGTTTCATGAGTTCTTATCATACAAGAACATTTCATGAGTGTTCAACTACATTTGAATGCCTGTTTTGTGATGCCAGAATAACAGTTCCTTGTAGAACTGTTCTTGTAAAATGCAAATATTTCCGAAAAATACATTTAAAGGAAAGTTACAAAAAGCTTATCCAAGTATGGCATAAACAGCAGGAGCTTCTCACACAGAAAGCTATCTGAAACAACTTTGATTCCAACCTTTTCTTTTTTTTAAATTCCAACACTTGAGCAAGAAGTTCTACAGCTGCTCTAACTATACTTGGGTTCTGTAGAAACAGAACCAAAATATGATTAACCTTAACTTTTATGGTGGATTGGCCACAGCTGGATATCAGGTGTCCACAAAGCTGTTTTATCACTCCCCTCCCCAAGAGCACAGGGAGAGGGAAGAGAACACAAGACGGAAAAATTTGTGGGTCAAGATAAAGGCAGTTTAATAGAACAGAAATAAATGTTGGAGAGACAGTCTTGATGTTGTGTGAGCACTGCTCAGAAGTATCCAAAATGCTGGGGTGTTACCAGACCCCTCGAGCTGCCAGTGCAAAGCACAGCACTGTGAGAGCTGCTCTGGGGAACAGGAACTCCATCCCAGCCTGGCCTGATACAACTTCATTGGCTGTACTTTTATTATAATGAACCCTGCAGCAGCATAATAGAGAAAAATAAATGTATCCTCTTAAGATGTGTCTGTTACCTCTTTGAACGTGAACAGTTCTGTGAAGATATCATAATGGCTGTATGCTTGAACACCAGCTCCCAAAATGCACAGCACTTCTGCAAAAGCTGGCATTAACAACTGAACAGCATCAGAAATAAAAAACCAAAAGAGAATATGTAAGGACAATGTATTGACAGGTATTACAAATATATATATCGAAATACTACAAAAGAAAGCAGCATTGTTAATCCTTTTAAGCAACAAAAAAGTAAGTAAACAATAACCACTACATATATTGGGCTTTTTTAAATGCAAAAGCTAGCATCAATAGCACCAAAACACATCTTGGCTTAATTCCAGTGTTGAATTGTCTGACGGGAAATTCAGATTTAAGATGCAACAGCATGAACAGCAAGTTCTGGGGCCTCAGCACGCTCCAATATTTACACACCCATGTGGCTGATTAAGTGTAAAACCACAGTGCTGATGTTCTGCACTGGCTGAAAGCAGGGCTCAGAATCCCACAAACCATCAGTGCTGACAGTGGCAGCTGCACAGGTGACCTGGTCCTGGCTGCCCCACACTAAACCACCTCTTTGAACTCACTGAGGCCATAAATGACACCACAAGCATATCCTGGCATTGCAAGAGTCATAATACACAGACATTCTAAAAAGAGGGATGGTTCTGAGGAACAAATAATAAAACTCAGTTCTACAGTTGCTTTTGGTTTTCTGATTTAGTTCTTGCCTGTGATTCACCAGTACTTGGCAAAGGGGAAGACAGGGCTGCTGGAGTCCAGCCCTAGCCTATCCCTGTGTCTTGTTTATGCATTTGCTGTGACCACTCACTCCTGTCTAAAAAGCTTTAGAATTGTCTAGGCTCTCGAGGTTTATTCTGCTGCAAACAAATGGAAAAAAATCTAATTGATCCCATTTTTCAGTAACAAGCACTTGTTTTAATGTTCCTTTCAAAGCCTGTGAAGCACTGATTTCAAAGGCTCTTTGCGTAAGAGCATGGGTCTTTGAAAAGCAAATGCCATAAAGAGGACAAGATGACAAATACGAGCTCAACTCAAACACTCCTGAGAATTTCCCAAAACAACCAATGACAATGAAGGATCTGATCTTGAAGTACCTTCAGCAGCCAAGCTCCTTTGAAGCCAGCATGGACTGCATAAAACCCAGCAGAACTGACCCAATACAGAGCAGCCAAAACGAATGAGGTCCTGTAACCTCCTGTCCAGGGAGTTCATGGTAAATGGTTCTGTCCTTTGGTTCAGGAGAAGCTCTTGGGGACAGGTCCTTCACTGGATTTTATAGAAGTGTAGCTCCACTGCCATGGATGGAGTCACCCTGGCTGCCCCTAACAAAGTGGTGAGATCAGCCTTCATTCTGATGCAAAGCTGAGAGGTGACAAACAACAGCATCTTTCAGCTCTGGCCCTCTTCTTACTGCCTCACCCTTTGAGGTGAAGGCTAAAACCCTGCTGTGCAATACATGCTTGCTCTCTTCCTGCTGTTAGCAGCCCAACCAAAACCAGATTTTATAAAAGAATTCCAACACAGCAATTTCCAACTGAAACTGAAGTGAAGTAAAGCAGCACACAGCCAGATACACCTCACCTGTCTTTAGACACTGAAGTTTATTGCCATGGTCAGGGACAGTCATCTGGACATCTCCCAGTGGCAACAGAGACACTGACAGACACCTCTGGACAAGCTATTCATCTATACTGGGCATCATCTATCTTAAGAGAAATGGAAATGTGCTTTTCCCTCATTTTACAGGTCCAGTGCAAGCCACCTGTCCTGTCCTGACAGCAGAAGGCATCTATCCAAATAAAATTCAATGGATCACCACAGCTACATCACCCAAAGCCATCAAGGGGCATGTTAAGACAAACACAAAAGAAAGAAAATTACAGAGAAAGACAGCTCAGTAAATTCCTATAAGAGTGTGCAATAGAAGCCACAAAAATATAGCTCAGGTTCCTTCCTCAATCACACACAAAGCGTTAAAGCCACACACAACTGACTCAAAACAGTGAGTTTAACTTTTCCCTGAAGGTACCTATGTTATCGTAAATCTAATTTAAAGCTGTGTTGGATGAAAATTCACATGCACTGAAAGCCTTTTGCATCATTCCTTCTGGTTCTTTTATAACTCCCCACTTGAGAGAATAGAGGACACACCTTGGTAGCAATGGCAGAAACTGCAGCAGTTCGCTTTGCTGTGATGACACTGCCATCCAGGACCTTTAAAAAAATTCAAACAGAATGAAGTGAACACTGAAAATGTGAATAAATACCATTTTCATCCAATTTGTGAATGATGTGATATAACAGATACAAAAGACATACACATGTAAAAGTTGACAATTATTATTCTTATAGCAACCACAAACCATACAAAGTCACATTTAAACTGGGCAGATTCTCTGTTAATTCCAGTCCTTCCTGAATTCCATCAGCACTAAAGGAGTGAAAATGGTCAGAAAAGAGCCACCTCTACCTCACCCAGCTCCTGATGCACTGCACTTCCCTGGCTCTGCAGCACAGGGAACAGAGGGATATGACTCCAATACTCTGCCCTCCAGGAACACCAGGGACCAGTGCAAGCTGGCAGTGGTTCCCCAGTCTGCAGAGGAGTGACAGGGAACCATGAAATTCCTTAAATGTGTATCACACACGGGACTCTCCTGCCTCAATGTGCATTAGCTACTGCATACATATTAATTCTAGGGCTTAAAAACCCAACAGGTTTGGTAGAAAAACCCAAGATAGTTTTCTTGACCAGTTTTGGTCCTTTAATAAATCATTATTACTGAAGTGCAATGCAAATCATCACTATTCTTGAAAAAAAAATTCCTAAATTTTTTTAAATAAAAAAAGTAATTAGATGCTGAATACTATTCCCTGCAATGCAAATTGTAAATCTCTTTCAACTTGAGACTTAAGATAGATCCATTTCTTTATCCAGCAAGGTGGGGGGTATATTTGCTTTCAGATGCAAGGTAAACTTTTCCTGATCATTTCTCTCTTCCAGTTACCCCTGAGCGATCAGATTCACATCAGAAGCAGCAGTAAATAGCACAGCGAGTACAGTTTAACACAAGCAAAAGATACGCAGCTTTAGGCCAAATCCTGATTTGTCACAAACGCGTTGATGATGCCGGTAAACGCAGTTTACACCAGCTCCAGCTCCCAAGAAGCAGAACTGACAGCACGAGCAGAGAACGCAGGGCACGGGAGACTTACAGCTTTCAAAGTACCATTGCTGGGGTCGAACAGGAGCACGGTCGCTTGGTGAGAAGGCACAGAGGAGTCCTTCAGGTGCTCATAAAAAGTCACCAACTTGGTTGTCAGCGCATCGTCCGCAGCACTGTAGGCGGGCATGACTCCGAGGTACCTCGGGGGAGAATCACCCGCGTTACTCGCGCTCCGTTATCACGGCACCGGCACCCCGCCGCCGCCCGGTTAATCACTAACTCGGCACCGAGGGCCTTTTCTGATGCTCCAAACCCCCCCCCGGCGCCC
>VZTJ01000306.1:609441-625245 GCA_013397795.1 Orthonyx spaldingii
GACGGGCGGGCGGCGGAGCGGGACGGCGGCTGAAGGTCAGACAGGCCGCGGGCCGGGCCCGGAGTGCCCGCGGCGAGCGGCGCCAGAGCCGCCCCGGCAGCGCCCGGCGGGCACGGAGAGAAGGGAGCTGAGGGGATCCCGCCGCAGGGGAAAAGCTTCAGCTGCTTGTGGCAAGGTGGTGCCCTTGGCATTGCGGGTTGGCGTGTCCCGGAGGCGGGCAGGGGCTGAGCTGCTCAGAAGCTCTCGTGGAGCCGGCGGACAGCTGGGACGGAAGCTGTGTTGGATCTGCCCTGGGATGGAGAATGACCTCTGAGTGACAGCGTGTTTGTGGGTCAGTTTTAGGCATGCAGTAGTGGTTCATAGATAAGCAGACTTAGAGGTTAAAACTAGGTGTCTTACCAAGTCCTTGGTGGGGGAAGAAAGGAGATTTTCCTAGACTCATGCAATGAACAGTCTCTGGTAAAGCAAAGGGAATTACATCACTGGCATCCCTACAGCCGAGTGCAGTGGTGTTTCTGTCACTCGGTTTTCACCCTGAAATGTATGGGAATTAAGTTATTTTTTAATGTGAAAGCAAGGGTAATATGTAAATTCACTAGTGTAAGTAACTTCTAAAGAGGGTGGAAATTAATAGCATTTCAGACTTGAAATCAATAGTCTTGTCATTGCTGAAGGCAGGGCTCTTGTGACACTCACCTCTTTCATGTGAAGGACTGCTTCTGGCTATTAGAATCCTAGAGTCATGGAGTGGTTTGAGTTGGAAGGGACCATCTCATTCCAGCCCCCTGCCATGGGCAGGGACATTTTAAGCTAGACCAGATTGTTCCAGGCCCCGTCCAACCAGACCTTGAAGACTTCAAGGGATGAAGCATCGAGAACTAATCTGGGCAACATATTCCAGTGCCTCACCACCCTCACAGGGAAGAATTACTTCCTGAAATGTAGTTTAAACTCTCTGACAGTTTAAAATCATTGCCCCTTGTCCTGTCACTATCTGCCTGTGTTTAAAAGTCTCTCTCCACCTCTTTTAAAAGGCACTTTAAGGTACTGCAAGGCTGGAATGAGATCTCCCCAGAGCCTTCTCTTCTCCAGGCTGAACACCCCAGCTCTGTCAGCCTGTCTGTGTAGCAGAGGTGCTCCAGTCCTTTGATCACCTTCATGGTCTCCTCTGGCCCCATTTCAGCAGGTCCAGGCTGCAGTCTGGGGACTTGCCTACGTGTCCTCTTCGTGTGCAGCAGTCAGTGCAGACAGGTTGGAGCGCTGAGATGACTCTTCAGGAGCAGAACTGCCTCCACCTAAGCAATTTAACGTTACCTCCAAGGTGTTGTGCTGTATATGTGGGTTGCTGTGGCTCTTGGTTCAGTTAATTGCTCTGCAGGTGTCCTACAGGCTGTATAGGATTGAGAGAAATACCCAGTGCACAGCAGCAAGGAGGAGGGGAAGAAGGCGTTCTTACAGTGCTGTTTCTTGAAATTCCAAAGTCCTTGTGTAAGTCATAGCACAGGTTCTGTGATGTGAAAAGTAATCAGAGGAATTACAAGGGAATCACTGCTTTTGCTCCAGTGTTCGAAGTCTGTCATTGTATTTCTACTTTAAAATTAGTTTCTTTTTCAGCATGTAAGGAAACATGTGATTAACTAATTAAGGAAATCCATTCTCTTATGCTTTTTCCTCTAGAAGAGATTTTACTCACTTAAAGTAGCTCCTAAAGCTGCACCCTCAGCAACTGCAGCAAAAGTGAAATTATCTCCAGAGTCTCAAGATCTTGAGGTCAGTATAAAAATACAGGAGGGGATTTCCCCCTCTCTTTTTAATTTATTTTTTAAAACTTGGTCAAAGCAGAGCTGTAATAATACTTCCACTGAATGAAAACAAAGGTTTTTATCTTTTTAATACAGATCACAAAATTACCAAATGGCTTAATTATTGCATCTCTGGAAAACTTCTCTCCAACTTCAAGAATTGGTGTATTTATTAAAACAGGCAGCAGATATGAAACCACCAGTAACCTGGGTACTGCTCACCTGCTTCGTCTTGGATCTAATTTGGTAGGTGTTTATTGCCTTTGTTATTATGTTCACAGTAGATTAAATGGTCAAAGATTTATTACTGCAAAAAAAAATGGTATGGTAAAATTTAATATAAGAGGTCTTACAAAGTGGAGAACAATGTACAGTGGTACTTGGTTATGTGGTTCTGTGCAGGAGAAATTAGACTGCTTCCTGGAAGACAGGAATTAATTTATAATTATACTCTTCTCTGGTGTTTTAAACTATATATATAGTATATCTATATTTGGGTATGCACATAACTCATTTTATTTAATCTGCAGTAAAAGTTAGTTCAGGTGGCTGATACAAACTCAATTTTGTGCATGTGTGGAATATTTCTGAATAGTTTTTGTTATTGCTGCCATCAACCTAAATCTGTTTTTAAGTACCTGGAATTGTAAGTTGCCTTGTCTCCCTGTTTGTTTTAATAGACTACTAAAGGAGCGTCCTCGTTCCGGATCACTCGTGGCATTGAAGCTGTTGGGGGCAGCCTGAGGTTTGTAACCACACAGAAAGATGATCTGTGCTGCTGAGGTGCAGATGAGCTCTGTGAATAAAGGAAACATAAGACAGGACAACAATATGTAGGTGGATAAGCTCAGTGTGGAAGTGGTGCTTGAACACTGAATGTTGACAAGGAACATCTTGTACTTTTTGTTCTGTTAAGCTTCAAGGGTGCCCTCATGATCTGTGTTTTAAAAACACCTTTCAATAAATAAAATATAAATATTGTGCACATGGAAGAAATATGATTTGTCTGGAAAGCTTAATTTTCTTTCTGCTTTTTCAGACTTTGAGAATAAACTTCCTAAAGTCAGTAGATTTTTTTTCTCCATCTTTTGTGAATAGATACTCATCATACTGCAACCTTGGGAACAGTACAGACAGTAGTTGGCTTTTGTGATTTGAGGGTTTTAAGGCTAGAAAACAAGACTCAGAGAAATAAAAGAGGGATCTCACTGTACCTGCTTTCTTTCAGTGTATCTTGAAATCATTCAGTAAGATTGTTTTTGTCTAGAATTTGGTTAAAAATAGTGGTTTATGACTTTTCTGATTGTCAATAACAAATACGTTGACACAAAAGGACATGATCACTTATGTTTTCTGCCCAAAGAGAGTAATTTCTAAATTGCATTGTTTAATACATGCGTGCATTTTTCTTCAAGTTTTGCTATTTTACCTTGAATTATTGTGGTATCTTGAATTCTGATGGTCACAGAACATATTCTGACTGTCACAAGACACTGGTTGTTACTTGAATACTGAAGATGTGAGTTTTAATGATGTCTGTTTCTGCTCTGTGCGTGTTTAAACAGTCATCCCAAACAGATTTAAGGTTAAATAGTTATTCCAGTCTGTATCTTGCTGATGGATTCCATCAATGGGGAATATGTGTGAAAATTCCCTTCTGTGTTCTTTGCTGAAATGGATTTTGGTTTTTTTTCTCACGCAGTGTGCACGCAACAAGAGAGAAAATGGCTTACTCTGTTGAATGTCTGCGAGACTATGTGTGGGTATCTGGATGGGCTGTAAAGGGAATTACTGCCTTCTTTACAAACTGCTTGGTAGTGAAGAGCTGTCATTTTACGGGGTGGGAGGAATATCTATTCTCATGCTTGTGTAATAAATCAGCAAGTTACTATATTAATATTCAACTTCTGTGTCATGTTACTGAGCATATGAATGCTACAGAATTGAAGTTGAATTATGCTACTTTGTATAGCAGTGCTGACAACTGCTCTGGCTTGAGTGATGCATTTTGTTATTGTGTTGCTTACAGATTAGTTTGAATTGCTTTCAACTGCAGAAGTACATGTCACTTGTGTTTAATGCCTTTGTAACTTTCCTTATCTAGTGATACAGTAATGGAATATCTTCTGAATGTCACCACAGCATCAGAGTTCAGACCGTGGGAAGTAGCTGATCTTCAGCCACAATTAAAAGTTGATAAAGCAGTTGCACTTCAGAATCCTCAAGTTGGTAAGTGTATTTTCTGATCCACTCTATTGGCTTTGCAGGAGTTCCTTCAAAATGAAAAAATGTGGAAAAAATAGTTTCCCTCTTGTTCTGTCACATGACCATTTAATTTTTCAGCTTGTTGATAGGTATGGTTCCATTTTACATTTTTAGTTCTTTTTGAGTACAGCCAAAGAATGTGCAAGTCATGACTGTTGTTGACAATATAGTTGCAGAAGCTTGTGTTCTGAAAACCATATTTAGGTATTACTCATTGGTGTGAAAACAGCATCCTACAAAGAACTTCTTGAATTTGTATGGTTATTTTGGTATAAAAGCAATATGTATTTTCATCACACTGGAAAACAGTTCCAGCTTTAGGATTGTAAATTTAGATTTCTGTGTTTAAGGAAAAACAAAGCGGAAACACAACACAAAGCCTCAGTCAGGTCAAGCTTATTGCAGTGTATCTTGTGTTTTTAACTCTCCTCATCCAAGATCACCCAGGTAGTTCTACACAACAAACATAATTTATACCACTCTGAAGCGTGTTTACCTTTGTAACCATTTGAAGGTGACAGTGTAATGTTGGAAAAATTTGTGGCTCATAATCAAGTGCTACTATTTTTTTTAATTAGGCACAATATTTTTTTTTTTTAACTTGCATTAACTGCAGGTTGGTTTTCATAGTAATGTAATATTTTCAGTTACAGTTATGTTCAGAAACAGAACTATGAAGAAAGGACTCTTTCTCTTGAGGAAAAAGTGTGAACAAATACAAGGAGAATATCAAACAGAAATTGCTAGAGTGCTCTTGAATGCAAGAAAAACAATAAGAAGGGAATTGAAGACACTGGCATCCTTCATCTGAGCAGGGAGATGGATGAGACACCTCACAGAACTGTATTGTAGAGAGCCTGTTCTTTCTCAAGAACAAGGGATACCTACAGTGAAGATGATTATGAAACTAATTAAAAGGGTGTTGGGGTTTGGTTTTCTGTTGCTCGTCTTCTTCCAAACACTGATAGCATTTATAGCTGTTGAAGCCAAAAAGTGTTGAGCATATACCAGTGATTAGTTTGCTTTGGTTTCTTTTTAGTAGTTACAGAAGAATAGAAGGCCTCAGGCCAGATTGTTCCAGCCCAAGGATCTGGATGAAACTTCCATGTGAATTGGATTATTCCAGACCTGCTTTGTCAGATCTCATGGTCCTTAACATGGATCACAGCTCTCCTTCATTTAGTTTCATTCATAATCTTCATTACATGTGGCTCTTATGTTAATCATCTGCAACTTTGTTTCTCTCAGGAGTGCTGGAGAACTTGCACGCTGCAGCTTATAAAAATGCTCTGGCCAATCCCTTGTATTGTCCAGACTACAGAGTTGGAAAAATTACCCCTGAACAGGTAGGATTATTTATATTGTGTTATGTATCTGTTTCAGTTTTTTTGTCAGGAATGGATGGTGACACTTGTGAGAGAAAATTAATTTAGTATATATACAGTCAGTGTTTACTATCTTATTGATCTGGTGTTAAAATAATTCATTTCCATGCAGCTTTTAGTACTGGCTGCAGAACTCACATACACATTTAAAGAGATGGTTAATGTCAGTGGCTTTCTGTTGACAGTAAGTCTGTCAGTGAAATGCAGGTGTTCTTGTATTAAAAGGGTTTTGTAGTTGTCACTGGGGAATGCAATAAAATGACATTCTATAGACAGTTCCTTTTGGAAGCTTTGGAATTTGCTTTAGGAAGTATAAGGGACTATGTCAGAAACACACACGATTTTTGTTGTTTAAACAAAATACCCTGAAATGTGAATTTACTGTTGCAGCTTCACCATTTTGTACAGAACAATTTCACAAGTTCAAGAATGGCTCTCGTAGGAATAGGTATGTATGTTCCTGAATGGACACTGCAGGTCATATGGGAAAACTGCTGGAGAAATTTGAGTTGTCTGCAGAAATGAAATGTTACCATAGGCTTCAAACGTTTTTATTTAAGTGCTGTAACTTTTCAGTGTCATTGCAGTACTTGGAGTAACTGTTGTATTGCAGGTATAAAGCACTCTACCCTAAAGCAAGTTGCAGAGCAATTTCTAAATATCCGAAGTGGATCTGGTGCTCCTGGTGCCAAGGCTGTTTATAGAGGAGGTAAGGATGTTTCTTGTGTCTATTCTGAGTGACTGATTTTCTGTTTATAAATGTAGTAGTATTCAAAGTTACAACTGAAAACTATACAGTTGCACTAAATGCTGGGTGTTGGAAGTGACAGTTCAGTTGCATATCCTATTTAAATAAGCAGAAGTTTCCACCATGGAAGGTTCTGGGATAAAACTGCGCCCAGCACTTCAACAAAGTTTTACCTGCAACATCATTTTTTCTATAAGGTGTAAAACAAGCTGGCCTATGGTTACTCCTGTAAGAGTAGATCAAAGGCTGTCAGGAAGTGGAGGTAGGATTTCTGTTTCGGGAAGATGTGTTAAACGTGGCAAGTCAAAGCAATGCTTAGCTCTTTTAGAGTAGTGTCTTGTACCAACAGTTGTTGTGTAGTTGGAGTATCAGATGTCTCTGTAAAGACTTGGAGGAAAAAAGGAAAGCTTCCAGTATTTAATATTTGGCTGGAATAACTTAATTTTCTATAAGCCAGCATAAATATTATTATGAATAGAAGGTACACTATTTTTCTGGGTATTTGTTATGTGGAGACTTTAATAATCCCACACTGTGTGTGGTTTAGGGTCAGGTTCAAATAAGGCATAGTAAGGTACTGGGTTGTGTGTTAGCAAGAAAAATTTTGAATGTAAAGGACTTTTTAAAATTAGCTGTAACCTCATGCTGCCTTCCTGAGTGGACATGAAGTAACTTCAGGCCCTGGCTTTTCTCTCGTTAAAGGCTAATGTGAATGTACAGCAGTTTCTAATTCAACACTGTATTACCTTTTATTCTGTTGTATTTCTAGGAGAAATCAGGAAACAGACTGGTGACAGCCTTGTCCATGCTGCTATTGTAACAGAAGGAGCTGTTGTTGGGAGCCCAGAAGCAAATGCCTTCAGTGTCCTTCAGTATGTTTTAGGTGCTGGGCCACTTATCAAGAGGGGAAGCAATGTTACCAGCAAACTGACCCAGGGTGTTGCTAAAGCAACTAGCCTGCCATTTGATGTAAGTTCAAAGGATTATTGTATTCTGATTTTTAAGTAAAACATGTATTATCTTTGAGAGGTTACTACCTTCAGCTATAATCTTAATTAGTTTGCTCTTTCACACATTACAGTAAATCAGTGAAGGGCTTCCAGTCTGATCTTTCCTCAGCACAGATGAAGTTTAGCTTCCTGAATTACCATATTTTAGATCCTAATAGTATTTATTTTCCTATGCTTGATGCTGAATTATTCTGATACTTGAAACCGTTGATGATGATGTTTGTTTTGTAGGTTTCAGCATTTAATGTTAATTATTCTGATTCTGGGCTCTTCGGGATTTATACCATATCCCAGGCTCCAAATGCTGGGGAGGTGAGTTGCTGATCAGAATTTAAGTATTAACAGCATGACCTTCAAAGTAGTTTTGATTTGAGATAGTGACTGATTCATCTGAAAAAAAAAAAAAAAAAGGAAATTCATCTGGTTTCCTGTATAAGAATGCTGCGTGTTCAGTTATGACTTAGCTCTGTAAGCTGGGAATGAGACTTGCTTTGTGGGAAGGACAGACACATAATATGAACTGGAGTTAGTAAAATTACTTGAATTGCTGACTGTACTTGCTGATTTACATTGGTAAGCCTAAGTATATCATGAAGAACATGCTGTCTCTTGAAGCTGGCAGAACTGAACACTCTCATGAAAAATGGTGAGACCATATAAATTAATGCTGTGGTGCAGTTAAAATTCACAGTGGCTTTTGTGCACTTTGGGGCATTTATTACAGTGGTTTTTATGTTTTGTTATAAAGCTGCTCAGAATTGTGTTCGGGCAGACAATCTTCACACTGTCAGCTGCTCTTCCCTTGACATTTCCAAGATGTCATATAGTAGAAATAACATGTTGAAATTTAATGTGGGAAGAAGTCTTAAATTATTTCATTTTCCTCAGGTGATTAAAGCTGCTTTGAACCAAGTAAAGGCAGTTGCTCAGGGTGGTGTCACAGATGCTGATGTCACAATAGCAAAGTAAGTGTGTAAAGAACTCTCCTGTGCTGTAAAGTTCCTTAACATGCAGCTACTTGTCAAACACTTCAGCTGCTCTGTACAGCAGAGCTTATCCTGTAATTATTTCCATGGGGAACTGCTCACAGTCCTGCATTAAAACTGAGCCCCTGTCAGTATTCTTTTTCAAAGCTGTACTGACTCTCCAGTAGTGTTATTTCCTACTAAAAACTTGTTAAAAAAGTGTTAATATTTTCTGAAGACTGTTTCAATGTAAGAAATTGGCAAGTGTCAGCAGATGCTGTCGTTTTAATCATGCTCTGTAGTATTAAGATGTATTTGAATTAGAATCCTAAATTGCATTATTTAGGTAATTCCCTTTACAGTTACACTGAGCAATTCCCCAAAAAGTTATAATAAGCAATCTGTGCCATCTTCAAAGTAAAAGAGTAATGAGGGTCTGCAAGTGTAAAGCACTGAATTAGTGATGTTAAACCAAGTGCTTGAAATGCGTGTCCCAGGGAATATTTGGGGGAGGGGGTCTCCAGGTAGTGCTAAACTGCATTGAGCTTTTAAAGCTGCACTTGTGCAATACAACAGTATAATACAGACTAAAGCAGCAAAATGAAAATATTGTGTGTTGCATGTATAAAATACTTACAGGACTCCATGTAAAGCATAATTACACAAAACATGATAGCCTAGTCATGACTGGTTCTGCCTTAGTCACTAGGAGCTAAATGGTGAATTCTGAGCTTTTATACTGGGCATTGTTTGTGTTGTGGGTTTTGTGGTTTTTTGTTTTGTTTTTTTTTTTTTAACAAATCTGCCTAGCATTAGGGAGTTACACACAGAGCTGCTGTGCCTTTTTTTTTTAAGAGTTTCCCTTCTGGAATGGCTTCATATATTTCCTATATTCTCTTTTTCCTTTATTGAAAAAAAAACCCTAAACCCGGTCAGTTCTATTTGCAGAGTCTGGCAATTCAATCAGAAATACCAAGCTACTTAATAATGAGCTATTGAAATAAATAATTTTCTATATTTTTGTCTTCAGAATAGAAGGACTGGCTTATAAAAATAAGGTTTTCATACGTAGCAGTGATTCTGCATGAAACAGAAAAAATATAAACTCACTGTCTTTTAACAGAACATGAGACTATTACTGACCACTTACATTCACTGCTTCTTTGTCACTTAGGACAAAATTGCTCTGCATGAATCTGTTTTTGATGAGAAACATTACGTTTAAACTTGATAGTTTGACTGACTGCATTAGTTACTTCAGACAGAAACAAATCCTGAGCTAGAGATCTTGTGGCTATGTGGGGAGGCAGGAGGTGTTCAAGTACCTGTCCTTTTCATGCTTGGACTGTTTGTGGTGCCTTTTTCCTAACCACAGAATCCTTCCTTGTTAGAAAAGGGAAACCTTTCAAAACGGAGTCTTGAAAAGTTTGAAAGGATCAAAAGCTCATTGTATTTATGGGGTGGTAGGGAAGGTAATAGCAGGACTTACAAGTTTGCTCATTCTTGCTGCTTTTTTTGATGGCAGAAATCAGCTGAAAGCCAACTATTTGATGTCAGTGGAGACTTCACAAGGGTTACTGAATGAAATTGGCTCAGAGTCCCTGGTTTCTGGCACACATACATCCCCATCTGTTGCTGCTCAAAAAATTGACTCTGTAGCCACTGCTGATGTTGTGAATGTAAGTATGTGTCAGCATCTACAGGTGTTCCTTCATCACTGTGTCGGGTTTTTTATGGAAAACTGATGCTCATTTCTGTGTGTTTGTAAACACACACGTACACTAGCTTTAAAAATAGCAAAGGCAACTCATTTACAAATCCCAGCTGGGTGTCTTTTGATGTCTTTACTTACTTTAGTAAGAGAAGACTCTTTAACCCAATACACTGTAAATCTAGTGCAGCTGGGAATTATGTAAAATTCTCATCGTCTTCACTTAAATTTACCAAAACTGCCAACTTACATTCACGGAAAACTTCATAGTAGTTCCAGTGCAGGTGATTCTGTGTCAAGCTTTTTAGGATTCCTGAGTCTAGAATAATGGGTGTGTTTAATAAAACAATTAGGCTTTCAGTGGTAAAGTGATGTGACTTCATTGCTACTGCACATCGTCTTGTTGCTTATACGTGAAGCAAATTTCTAAAAATCCATCATAAAGAGAAGTTCCAAGGTAAAAAATTTGAATTTTTAACAGTCACTGCTTATTGGTATTACAGCAGCAATTATCAATAGCTTTAGTAGTAATGAGAGAGCCACTTTATTTTATGGTGTAATAATTATTCTAGGAATAACCACTTTCAGAGTTTATGCCTTTTATATCCAACTGTCAGTCTGCCATTTCTGTTCAGATTATAAAGTAATGAGCAGCTGCATTGGAAGCAATCAGGTTTATACAGCAAAAGGAGGATTGTTTACATGATGGTATATTAGAGTAGTGCCAGGATTTGTTCTTTGCTTTAGTAACTTGAAGCTGAGGCTATGAGTAGCATCAACTCTGTTGTAGTGAAAATTTCCTCATACCACTTTGCTGATTTATTTTCAGGCTGCAAAGAAGTTCCTCAGTGGGAAGAAATCAATGGCAGCTACTGGGGATTTGGGAAATACTCCTTTTCTTGATGAGCTGTAAAAACAAATCTGGGATGCAGATTCAAGATGGACCTGAGCTCTAAGTCACATATGTTCTAAATGAATTACTACTAACTTGTTATTTATGAATTCAGTTCTTTCAGAAAATTAATCTGGAGTAATTGTGGGCTTGCACTCATCAAATAAAGTGCTGAGTTCATACTTTTTGTGTAGAAGGTTTTTTCACTGAGAATAGTATATAAAAGGCTGATAAGTCTGGCTCTGTACACTGGAGGTTAAAACTTCAGTGCAAAAACAAGGTGAGTTTTGGTCAATGTAAAAAAATAAATATATCAAAAATGATCACTGCAATGAAGACAAATGCTGTAATTACCACTAGTTATCCATGTATTCTTGTATATTCAAGAAAAGTTCTTGATAGATTGTCTGTACCATCCTTATCCCAGTTAAATGAAGAAACTTGCCTTCAAACAAAGCTGAATCTATTAGACTTCCTTAGAGCTTGCAGTTCCGACTTGTCTGGGACTAGCAGAGATTGTTTTTCAGTGACTTCTCCACAAGTAGCATTGGAAGACAACTTGAGGGGATTAGCCATGTATAGCTAATACATAATTTGAAATATCATAGGACATAAAGTTTTTTGAAATCTAGGCATGTTAAAAGAAGACAGATACAATACATCATAAGAAACCTAGGTGTTGAAGAAGCCAAGCTTTGAGCTGTTCTGAAGCAAAGCAGGCTCTTTCTGCTCCTTCACTGTAGCAAATGATTTATTTAAACATAAGCTTAAAGGTTTCATCTCTTGGAAAGCCCCTTGCTGTGTGAGCTTCCTTTCTGCTGTTATAATTATCTCACTTTAATACTTCTGTTCCTTCCCCTACCACTGAGGTTTATTTCTATTAAAACTGTGTGCCCTGGGAAAATTTGGAACTGCCTTGTAACCTTCTCCAAATGTGCCCTAAACCAGCACTTAACCCATCTAGATTAATTCTCCTTGCAGTATGGACCACCTTTAGCACTGAGAGCAATACATTTTTAAAAGCTGTATGTCATGGCTCTCACGAAAAGTGCTTATTTTTCCCGTTTCATTTTAAAAGCTCCAATATTTAATCACTGTCAGGAGTTCTACTTACTAAGAAACAAGGTAAGATTTTTAGGGGATTGTAGCAAGAGCTCCATCTTAGTATCATCTGCTGCTTGTAGTTGTCTTGATGTGTGGCCATTAAAAATGGACATGACTTGAGGGGCTTTATTGCCAGCCAGAATTCATGCTCACAGAGGAGGCAGGATGGGGAATGGCAAAACAACCAACACAAGGGCACCTTGCAAGAGGCTGCCAGGAGAGGCCAGGGGCTGAGCAGCAGGTGCCTGCAAGGGCTGAGGCATTCCAGCAGAAAGCGGCCACCAGAGGTTTTTGTGGAGATACTTCTTACATTGAAGGTATTTTGAGAAGGCACACACACTATGCAGCCCTGTTCCTTATTGCTGGCATGGAGAGTAGGACATGCATGCCTCCGTGCCAGTTTGGTGAGGAACTAGGATTTTAAGGCATTAGTACCTCTCACTACCTCTCTTAATTTCTACCTGCTCCTAAAGTCAGCAGAGTGGCACCAGCTCGTTCAAGCTACAACCAGTAATAAAATCGTTCTTTTAGGTTCCATTTGAAACTTCACAGATTATACTCAGTCGACTGGGAAAAAAAGTCCATAAAGATAAAATCTAATTCACTGCAAGAAAAGCTCCCAAGCAGTGCATTTGTGCATCTTATTTTTCTCAAGCCCCATGCTCTGTGCATTGGTATTAATGCCAATATAAGTGTGCTGCTTGTGGTATCATTAAGCAGCTTCTACAAAATACTATATTTTTTGCAAAATTTTACAGTTTTGATCCTAAACATGGGGTTTTTGTAAGTTCACCCTAAGCATGAATTGAACAGATTCAGCTGTTTGGTGGGTCTTGTTGCATGGGCCATGTGCTGAGTTAGATCCAGGTACTCCATGAAGCATGCTCCACCTGTTTCTTTTGCTTCCAAAAACTAAGATCAGCTACAAAGGGCCAATGTTCCTCACAAGTCCTCAGCCTGCTGTAAACCTTTGTTTACTTGCTGCAGTAAATCAAACACATCACATGCTGTAAATAACTTGACTCCTTGTAGCCTTTGTTGAAAATGCTGTTGGAGCTTGCCTTCTTCAAATTGAATGACTTAGTTTCAGTGATGCATATTCTTAATATTCAATTATTAGTATTCTAATTATGGATGGAAAAAACCAAACAAACCAACAACCAAATCAGTATCATATATATACTTTTGTATATCAATGGGATTTTTTTTTCAGGGAATGGATGAATGCTGTCATGTCCTAAGAAAATAATAATAAAAAAGTATTTAGTTCAAATTTATGCCTCAGATTTTTCCACTGATTTTTATACTCAGATCAAAAGTGCAAAGCCTTTTTCCTAAGAAGAGGGTAAGAACTCTACTTAATGGTTTTTATTTCATCAAGCAAGTAGCTGTTTCTTCCTGGCACTTGCAGTTCTGAAAAAAGGACTGCCCAAACTATAAAGGCACTGCTAGGAAAATTGTTCTAATTTAAAGATATGCATTTTCACTGCACAGCCGGTAAATTTCTAAATTACTTCATTACGCTCCAGTCTTCGCTTCATAGATTTCAGTGTTAGAGACAATTTCATGCTGGGAATTACCATAGCACAGTATCATCCCCAAACTGTAGTTCATGAGTTTAATGTAATTGGGCTGGGGACCCATGTGAAGCACTCACATTTACAGAGCTTTCAATTTCGAGTTTAATACAGGTGTCAGATGTTCCACAAGAAACCTTTAATAACTGGTAATAGTCTGCTAGTATTGATATGGTTCATTTCAGGTTTAAAACATTTAGCAAATGAACACCTGTGTGGATTGTTAAAGCACAGAGATTAGTCCATTGCCACTTTGTAACTACTGTGTGTAATAAAGAGAAATAAAAAGCAAACAATAAGGTAAATTAATTTCAAGCCTTGGGAAGATTTGTGTTACTTGTAGAGTGAAATTACTTGAACAATAATGCATTGAATAAAGAATGATATTATTCAAGTCTAGTTGCTGCACAAAGGTAATAGTCAAACTATTTTTTGGAAAAATCTGCTGGTGAATAGGAAATCTGTTTTTGCTGGAGAACAATGTATAGACTTAAATCTTGATCTGATTATGGAACAGTCCATATCAGCTATTTTAAGATCACAGGTATTTCATCACAGTGGAATGCTGGCACTGAGCTTTATACAGTTTGTGCTAGTTTCTTTTCTCTGTAATTTTAAGCTGAGTTTCTTTTGATCTGTGTAAGTGTAAATAAATCAGAGACAGGCTCAAAGCATAAATGCAGAACAAGGATATTTTCAATGCTATTAAATTTTAATATCAGCATTGGTTCTTTTTACCTGGTTTCATCTTTCCATCATTAGCTGCAGAGCCTTTTTCAACAAGGCTTATTATCTGGAGATATGCCTCATCACATACCATTGTGAGAGCTAATCCTTGTTCATCCATCCTAATATCTTCCATCAATGCTGCAATCTGTGTGTGCTGAGAGAAGTTTTCCAGCGCTGTCAACTGCCCTTTGAAAATTGATAGGAAAACTTTACTATCTGAAAGTGTGATATCATTTTTCAACAAAAGCTTTAAGGACACATTTGAGCAGGTTCTCTCCCCATTCTTAAGTGTCCAAACAGTTAAGCCTCTCATCCTTAGTTACTTCCTTAGACGGGCATTGTGTGCTGAGTTGCTGCCAAAAGACTCCATAAACTTTCTTTTAGCAAATAAATACACTGAAAGTAGTTTTTACTTAGCAGCTTATTTCTTAAAAAGTCAAACATTTTGCCAAGAGAAGGAACGATAGTGCTGTTACTTAAGTATTCATTACTAACAGCAATATATTCAGGGAAGGTAGGGAACAAGATACAAAATAACAGAACAGAGGAGCTTGCAGCTATTAAGGACTTCAAGAAAATACTGCATGCCTGTAGCAAATGGATTTTTCAAATCCCTATTTCTTCCATGCACCAATTTTTTCTGGTTTAAAGGGAATAATTTCAGCTGGTTTTCATCAAAAGCCTTACTATTTTCTCCACCCTTAGGAAAATTTGTCAAGTATAGGTGATTTCAATGGGAGGTAAGTACAGGGCTTGTCCTTCAAATAACAAATCCTACTGATTGCAGTTGAACACTTTACGATTACCTCACTGATATCTCCATTTCATTTGTATAGTCTGCCAGCTATGTAAAATACATAAAAATAAACAGCACAGACAATCGCCCACTTGGCTTCCCAGTATGTTCCATGTAGACCAGTTGTGCTGCTCTGGAAAAAACAGGTGGGTGTTCACTGTTGGAAGGAAAAAAATTTGCAAGCAACTAGATATTTTCCCAGTACCTGTAGATGTGGAGGCTGTTTGGTTCATTTAATTCAGCATTCTCATACCAGAATGACAGTATTGAAGGCACAGAGCTGCTGTGGCCAAAACCGGGCCGGTTTCCCACATTTGGTGCATTGTTCATTTATTGGCTACAGATTCCCCACAGTTCTGTATAGCTGAATCCGTGGAAAAGCATGCCATCAAAAATGGCTGTATTTGGGTGAGATTTCCAGTCACAATTAATTAGGTTTCCTTCCAAAGACACAGCACAGACACAACGCCGTGCAGCGCTTCTGAGGGGCTCCACAGCCGCCAAACCTCAGCCCTTCCATTCCCCCCGTTCCCATCAGTGCTGAAGAAGCAGCTCTGGAATTTCAGCTCATGCCCAACCTTGCGAAGGGATAGAGAGCAGCGACTCGAGAAACAGAAGGCAGTTTTTGTGTTGAACACAGACCTGTGATCATTCCCCAGCCCTTGGTACTGACCAAGCGGCTCCTTCGCGGTTCCAAAACACCTCTGAAGATCGCGATGCATGAGGGCCGCCAAGGGCCAGGCGGCAGGACAAGTACTGGGGCTGCCCGGGGCCAGACCCGGCGGGGACCGGGCGCGGAAGGGTCCGCGGGCCCCGCCCG
>VZTJ01000306.1:625908-656533 GCA_013397795.1 Orthonyx spaldingii
CGCTGGGGGGAGGCCAGGCCGGGGGGCTGCCGGCCGCGGGGCCGGAGGGCGGCCGGGCCGGGGCCCGGGGCTGCTCCCCCGGGGCGGCGGCGAGTGCAGCGGCCGGGGGGAGCTGGTGGGACCCCAGCGCCGGGCAGAGCCCCCGGCGGTGCCTCCCGGCCGCCTCGGTCTCCCGAGGGGTCCCGCAAAGCCCCCGAGCCCGCTGTGGCTCCGGGAAGCCGAGGGCCAGGGCAGAATCCCTGCCTGTGCCTCCCAGGTGCCGTCACCTTGGACAGGGAATTGAGATCTGTCTCTGCTTAGTTTGCGGCAGGTTTGGAGTCTTTCGTACTACACTGACGTTTCCTTTGTTGCAGTGAAGTTGTTGCTTTCTTTCATCCTTTTTTCCCCCCCAGAATATTTCCTGCATGCTGATTTTTATCAGCTTTTAAGCCGAGATCCCATGTGGTTTTTATTTTAGAGTGTGACATTGTTTTCTGTAAAAGAACAAGGTTTTGTGCATCTGTCTTTTTATTAATGAGGTAATTGTTTCTATGAACAATTTGTTTCAGACTGTTGATAAAGACCTACATGTTCTGATCAGTGGAGCAGGGAGAGAGGACAGGAGGAGGGCAGCTCTTTGATCTCATGTCCCAGAGGAACCCAAAGCTCCCTGTCAGGAAAGGAAGCCATCCTTTCTGCAAACAGATTAACTTAACCACTTTGACCGGTCACAGGACCCGAGGGAACAGCATGAAGCTGTGTCAGGGGAGGTTTAGGCTGGGTATCAGAGGGTGATCGGGCACTGAACAGGCTCCCCAGGGTGGCCGTCACAGCATTAAGCCTGTGTGTGTTCAGGAAGTGTTTGGATAATGCTCTCAGGCATGTGGTGTGATATTTGGGGCTGTCCTGTGCAGAACCAGGACTTGGACTTGATGATCCCTCTAGAACCCTTCCAGCTCAGGAGATGCTGTGACTTTTCCTAAACTTACAGTTTCCAAGCAAACCACAGGTTAGTACAGAGAGAACTGGTCTGGCTGTAAAGACTTCTGTCATAAAGTCTTGCAGAGGGTTTAAAAAATTTTCTTCATCTGGCTTGCATCTTCCATGCCTAGTATTCAGTGCTAGTGAACGGATTGAACTGGTTCAAATTGTGTCATATTTCCTTTATTCTAATGAAGTAGAGTATTAAAAACATTGGCTATTAGGGATTGGTGACTGTACTCTGACCAGACTGTACTTATGGCTTATTTGATTTGCTTCTAATTACCTAGTCTAGAACCCAGACTCTCCTACATGGTTCAGAGGAGAGGAACGAATCCCTGCCCAGAGTGCAGCCTTCAGGAAGTCCCTGGGTGACTTCACTGTTCCTCCTGTAGCTAATTGTGATGAGCTTCCTGCCTATGGCTAGATAAAATAGTTGGTTCTTTCGTTTTATAATTCCACTTAACAGCAGTGCTGCAGTAATGAGGCCTTCTTCAGGGGCTTAAAGTCAAATAAAATAGTATTAATTTCAAATATTTAAATACGTCTTTCTGAAGTCCTGCCTCACGTTAGCAGATCCTGTGCAACGTGTAAGATGTTGGATTCTCTCTGCATGTATAGAAATGAGATAACAAAAACTATTCTGAAAAAAGTGCACATGGGAAAAACGGTCCTTTGGGAACTCAGCACACTCCATTACAACCTTTCCTAAAGATGTTTTATGTCTCTTTGTAATACAAAAATTGTTTCCTAAAATATTTTAAGCAGCAATCATTATTTCTTAGTTACTTAGTGGATGATTACTTAAGAATCATCTGCCATTTCTGAGGTGCAACTAACAGTTTAATCAGGCTGGCAAACATGAAATGTGTATGGATTTTTGTGAAGGACTTAACTAGTCAAAGAATGTTTTGACAGACCCAAGCCTTCTTTTTCCTTTGCTCTATTTTGAAGCCAAACAAATTGTTGTCTTGATAAAGCCATAAAGGAGAGCTGCCACCCTTAATAACTTCTTTTGTAGATTCTTATTGATACAGGATTCAATGCATTATTATAAAACCTGTACTTAAAAACAATACAAAAGTGTATTTCTGGTGCTTAGACCTTCTAAATGAGCTGTTTGCCCAAACTGTAAAGAAAGGGAGGAGATGCCCACTGAACCAAGGACTTCCTGGAGTACTGAATTATGAGGTGAATGCTTTTATGAGTGCCATTCATTACCCAGGGACTGCTGGGGAGAGATACGGCACAGGGCATAGCCCTGATGGCAAAACCTGTCCCAGCTGCTGGTGACATTCTGGGACTCTCAGCAGACTTCTGTGCCTGGAGCACATCCAAGGCATCCAGCTTCCATATGTGCCACTAAGAAGCAGGGTTTTTTGGAGCATTCTGCGCTCAGCCGGTGAAAGGAACTATTTGGTGAAAGAAAATATTTCTTCGCTTCATCTCTGCGTTCTTAGGTTCACCTCCTGTGGGAATTACCCGACATTCTGGTTCTACAAGTCAGCCTAGCACTGAGGAAGGGGAGTAATAGTGTTTCTCTGCTTGGCTGCTGTCCTGGGGGTTCTGAAAGGCAGCGTGGCACAGCCTGGTCTCCTCAATGCTGCAGCTGTTTGGGGATGGCGGAGAGCAGAGGTCTTGGCAAACCTGGGAAGGCAGCACTGCATTGGCTCATTCAGAGCTGTTTACAGCCACTGAGGTTGGGAACCTGGGCTTATGTTTCAGGAAAAAAAAAATCTGTTCTGATTTGGATGCTAAACAATATGTACCTCTTCCTCCAGAGATAGTGATGAGTTTCAGCTAAATTGGATAGCAAAATAAATCACTGGCTTTAATGCTTCTCTGAAAAATCTAGATAGTTTCAATATTTTTTTTAAATCAATATAGAAGGGCTGATTAGTCTCCTAAATCTTACTCTGAAAGATAAGTTTTATAGTCATTTGAAAAATGTTGGCTATAAAAATTTCTCTCCAGCAATTACAAGCAAAGGATTGCAACTGAGATCATTGAATGTCTCAGATCCTTATCTGTCTTTAGGCCAGAGGAACTACCTTACCATGTCCAATGGGCCCAAGTCTCTGTTGGGCATTTTTTCCTTATGTAGTTTTGTAAGAATTGTTCATTAACTTGGTTTCAGATATTTCACACATCTCTAAGATGGTGAAGGAAAGATGAAAATTAAATGGTTTTTTCTTACAGTGAGTTCTCAGTGAGGCTTTGTTATTCATGCTGTGCAAGTACAGAACACTGATAACTCCAGTCTGGAAACCGTTGGCTGCTCCGTATTCTTGCACTGACTGCCTTTTCTTATCAAACTGACACTCTGTGAGAAATAAGGACAGAGTTGGCTTTAATTTAAGCCAATGCCTAAAGTGCCACTGATTTCAGTAGGAAGGAATTTTGCTCCTATATCTCTACACTTCTGCAAAGAACTTTATAAGCTGATAGTTTTGTCTCCATATGTTCGTTTTTTTGTGTGGGAGGGTCTTTAATGATTTTGATATTTTGTCTTCAGTAGGGGAGGAAGGGGGATAGAAGCAGCTCTAGCTTCAGATCTCAAGCCTTTTGTAGGAAAAAGGGTATGAATAGTATGCACAGTTGAAATTAGAGATGTTAAAAGCTGTACATGTGGGGGGGTTGACAATTTGAAATGCTTTTACGGGGGGGGTTGACAATTTGAAATGCTTTTACAGGGTTTAGGATAGGTCAAGTAATTCAAGAGAATAATTTAATCAAGTAAAATCTCCCTTCACAAAGCTAAGCTATCGGTTTGTTTATGTGGCTTAGTCATCTCATCCCTTCCTATGTAGCATGATTGTTCATTTGATTCCAATTTACAGAACAACGTGTACCTTTTTTCTAGCAGTCGTTAAGTTAGCGTGGATGTCAGGATTTGGGGTTGCTTAATGATGGGTAACTCCTAAAGCAAGGATATTTCACATCCTCCTGTGCCGATCCATAGGTCACCAGGGAACACACAGTGGAGTGTTATGGCCATAACTCAGCACATGCCCAGCAGAGCTGACCTGGGCCACATTTGTGTTCAGCAGAGCTTCCATTTTCATCTTGCATCTGTGACAAGGTCGCTTATGTTAGGAATTACACTTTTCATTTAAACTGCCTTCTGTATCTTGCTGTGCAGCAACAGTGTGAGAGTGAATTGTGAATCTAGAATATGGCATTTAATTTACATTGTCTGTTTACCAATGCTGCCTTTCTATGTATCTTCCAAAGTGTTATGTGTAGTTCTTGGGGTTTGCATACTCAGTTGCACTTTTATTTGTGAACTATGATTTCAGATGCAGTGGTCTTACAGAAGAGTGGGCTCTGTGCAGCAGGCCATTCCTCCTGAGGCAGTTAACTCCCTGCTCCTGTGGAATAAGTTGTCTAGTACTTAGTGGAAATTTACTGATGTTCAGTGTTACTCCTCTGCATGTCGTAGCTCTTCCTGAGGAATTTTGCTTCACAGTTCCAACAGGAACTGTAGCTTTGTTGCGATCAGCTTAATGAACTATCACAGGTGGTATGACCAAGCAGTGATTGCTGGCTCCTGCTGAGCTTGAGACCACTGAAATATTTTTCTCTAATTGGAGCACTGACTATACACGGAATAAACCCAACACCACATGAAGGTGCTCGAATGAAACAGTACTTCTAAATAGAATAGATAAAGTAAATAAAGTATCCACAACTTAAAGAGAGTGTAAACTTGAGTTCCAGATAGTGATATTGTTCTAAATGAAGTTGTCTGCTCAAAAAGTAGTGATATGTAAAAATCAGTTTGGCATGTTACCAGTGACTTCTTCCCTTTAGGGCCTGTGCTGAGAAACTGTTCATGTACAATGCTCCCCTGTGGACAAGTCATGGTATAGAGCAGCCATTGTGCTGTCCTCTGAAGGAGATGGAGTTTTGTTTCTGTGATGTGTGGATAGCTGGCTTTTCAAAAACTGTCAATAAAAGGGTTCTGGTGGTCATTTGTTAAGCACCTTGCAATATACTCAAAACACAGTATGCATCTCCCAGCTCTTCTCAGTAGAGAATGATGGGACATGATAGGAAGCAATTCTACAAAATTACTTTTTCCTAATGTTTTTTGTGCTATCATGTAGTGACTGTGACAGGAGAAGTTATTTGCCCTTTCATGAGCCTGTTTGGATTGCATGCTGAGAATACAAAAAAAAGCAGGATGATACAGAGAATGAAGATTTATGTACCATCAGGTCCTAGAGGTGAGTGCTGGAAAGCAATCTCCAAAGCCATCTGAACATCAGACTGTTCAAATTAGATTCTGGGACATAATTTTCAGGAAAACACATTTCTTTGATGGATGCTCCCAGGTGTGTGAGGAAGGAGGGAAAGGTGGTGGTGGGTTGTTGTGCTGTGTTGCTGATCCTCACAGTGAGGGATTAGGACCTGCTGGTCCTAAGATGCAGGCCCTGCCAGCAGCACTTGCATTTCAGAGGTGTTGCCAATGCCTTCAACACAACAATACAAAACCCAAACAAGAACAAGATTCTGAACCCCATATAATCTGAATACTCTAACAAGAGTGGGCTGTTAATAGGTCTGCCTGGACTGGGAGGGTCAGTGCATCTTTGTAATGAACATTTCCATACCACTTTGTGTCTGTAGATGTCTTTCAAGTGGATGTAAAAATGTGACAAAGCAGAGTGTTTGAATTGTGCTTGGGTTCTGTAATCGACCAGGCCTTAAGGCACAAGAAAAATCAATAGAAAGGCATTGTTGTAATGAATTAATTTTGTGCTTACTCAACCACTCAGCATTTAAACATATGGAACTATTTTATATGTAGGAAGAATCTCATGAAAGAGAGCTGTGTCAGCCTGGTTATTTGAGCCTGCCAGAGAAGACATGAGAGAACCAATTGTTTTTGTCCATAGAGGAACTGATGTTTTACATCTGCTTTTAACAAACACAAACTGATGCTGCTCCTGTTAGGTGCACGTTTTGTTTTCTCTGTAGCGTGTGAAGGTACAATGCTAGTCGTTTGCCTTCCACCAAATCCTGTTGTATTTCTTACCTAACTCTTTAACACTAATTAGAGAGTAAATACCTGATTATAGAGTACATGTCTGGGAGCCAGAAATTTAAAATCTAGCATCTGGATGGCTGACTTCGGATGTTGGCAAGTTACTGTGGTAGTGCCCCAATTTCCTCCTCTGTAAAATAGAGGTGGTACCTATATGACAGTAACTTCTGTTAGGATTAGCAGCAAAGCTTTAATTTCATTTTGGTTTTTTTTTAAACTTCTGTTTCCTATCACAGTTTCACTTTATTAAACTGAGGGGGAAAATCACAGAATAACAGGCATTTCATTTGTCTTTTCTGATAGTAGGTGCTTTGGATAAGGTACTTGAGTTTCAGATATTTGGAATAAGCTTTTTTGTCTTTATTTTCTTACCAGCAGTATGCACAGTTGCTATAGAATTAAATTCTGTTCAGTATGTGCAGATACAGATTTGTTTTCTGTCCATCCTGTGCTTTACTCAAGAAGTATGTAACTGTAAAGCTGCTTTATAGACAGTACAACCTGTGGGAAAACTGCCCTGTTGAGACTTCAGCTTTGTGCTTTCAGAAACTTACCTGAGTTCCATCTGTTTTCTTATATCAACTTAGACCTGATTTGAGGTGTGTGTGTATTACATTTGCTGCCACAAACCTACACTGAAATCAACACCAGAGTAACTTAAATGTTTGAGTCTTAAAAGTATGGATTCAGTAGTGTGTACTGCAAAACAAAGACTGAAAATTGTCTGAAAAAATAAAAAAAGGAATCCTGCTAATGGCTGGGACTTATTAAAAACATTTGTATTGTTTAGTTTCCAGCCAGCACTTACATGTGAGCAGCATTATGTAAACTTCATTTGTACTTTTGCCAAAGCAAAGAAGATCAGTAGGTCAAACTTCTAAGCTTGACCTACTTTTTTTTTTCATAGGTACCTCACAACAGTTCAACTTTTTCCCATTTATTTTCGTGCAGTGCAGTTTGTAGGATTTTCATCTTAGGCAGGAGTTCTTCACCTCGTTCTTGAATCCTTTTCCAGCAGTGGTTGAGACCTGTGTATTTCAGAAGAATGTAACTACAGTGACTCATGGATGAGGAAGTATATTGAACTTCACAGAGAATAAATGCTGCTATCTATTTTAGAAACAGATACAAAATGGTGTTTGTAGTATGGTGGAACAAATACAATATGAAGGCTGTTTTCTTCTTCTGCAAAGTAATTTGGGAAAACTATAGAGTTATTTAAAATTTTTAGTTTATACAATTTTGAATCTAAAAATAATTTTATTATGTAGTTGTAAGTTATTATAATTCAGAGTGCCTACAAATTTAGTAATTGACAGTTTTTTATCAGTAAGGGTTATATGCAGGAAACAAGTTCTTTGATAATTTTGCAGCAATCCCCTTATGTATGCTCCAGCTGCTTTGCTCAATTTCACTTTTCTTCCCCAAGCCTCTGACTGATGGAGATATACACAGATCTGAAAAACTGGAGATATGGCCAAGAAGAGGATCTGTGCAGGGTATGTGTCTATTTTAAGGAGAAGGGGAACAAGCTAGACTGGCAAAGACTCAGATTGGCCTGATTCTGTAGGGATCTATATGGAATCAACAGTCATAGGTTATATCCCTGCTCAGTGTGAAGCTTTTGGGTCCCTCCTATAATATCATATTTTATTTCCTGTCTGATGTATTGTCTTGTATATATTTTTTAATTTTTGTAAACAGAGTTGATGACAAGAGTTTGGTCTCTTGGATACCTTAGGAAACGTCTGATTGTGATGGTTTTGTCAGTGGGATGGGCTAATCCAGTAGGAAATACCTGCTGCTAAGATTTTCAGGTTCAAAAATAGAGTGTGTAGAGCCTGGTTCCTGTCTTTGAGCAAAACATACTCAGTCTGTTACATCTGGGTCCTAGGGATGAACTAAAATGTTCCCTTGTGAGGGCATCAAAGCCTCCCAGAGATTCACTGCCAGCACAACCCAGTGCAGTAGGCAACAGCTGGCTGCTACCCAAGAACCTCATGGTAGCCACAGTTCTGTGCCATAAATCACAAAGCACTTTGGGATCATTAAGGATGACAGTCTCTCAAGGTGCAGTGATTAATATCCCTCTTGGATGTTTAAACACTTGTCCAGTTGAAGACAGTTCACGTTGGGCCTTGAACTTACTTGATGGTGAGCAGTTCTTTGTGCCTTTGTTTGCACGCTGCGTTAGGAGGGCTGGGCTGTCTCTGAGCTTGGTACATCCAAGAATTTAATGATGAAATTACAGTGTTCACAGACAGTAAAGTCAAATAGTTTATTTCTGTAGTGCTCATCATGGAGCCGGCTTCCCAGTTTGTGTTCTTGCAGTTCTTACCCCTGGGCTTTCCGTTCTTTTGCCCAGGTTGTTCTTGCGTGGTTTCCACTTTTCTTGCTGTGACCACTTTCTGCTATCGGCAGGAATGTAATGTAGTTGTATTTTAAGGAATAGGTATGGGATCAGAACAGGAAACCTGATCATTCAGTGTACCTCAGAACTGCTGTGCTGTGAGTACTTCAGAAGGGCTGCTTTGAACCTGGATTCTTTCTCCTTTTTTCAAATTGATGGCATATATACTGATGTTATTAGGATGTCTTAGTGAAACTGCTTGCTCTCTGCAATAAAATCTTTTTATACATCTGAAATGAGAGGAATCCTGACTTAGTTGATAGGCAGGGCAAATGTACAAGTAATGGGGAATGGTTTTGTCTGTAACTCCATCAGTGTGAGCTTAATGTATCAAACATTAACAACCTTTAATTGTTATGTCTTTTTACCAAAGTAAAGTGAAGAAAACTCATAAAGGGTTGTCATGGGCTTCAAGTTTCCTGAAGGATGTCTCTTGTAGAGTGGGTGACTTGTTTGACTTGAAAATTTGCTTTGATATATTCAGTCTTCTCTGTACAAAATAGAAATACTCTAAGCATTAAGAGAGAACTTTTCTCAATCATAGACAGTAATCCAAGAGTATTCCCATGGTCAGTGAAAGTGTCAGCTCCACAACTGCAACAGTGGAAGATTCTGATTTCCTTTCTTGTAGAGGAGAAAATGCACTGCTGCTTCCTCTGTGCCTGTTGATGTGAGGAGCATTGTAGGCGTTTCATGCTGTGGGGGAAGAGAAGTCACCAGGGTGAAGAAAGAACTTTTTTATTTTCCTTTGGTTGACTTGCTTTCTGAAACAAATTGTGCACCTAAATTCATGCGTTAATGATGTGCTCTCCGTTGTAGAAACTCGTGGGAAGAAGCATGTTTCACTTTGTTTTTTAAACCCACACTTAATTCAATTTAAAAACTATGCAACAAGATTGTACAGAAAACCTGAAAAATTGAAAGGCCAAGAATTTCTAATGTGGTCCCATAAATTCTTTCAGTGGAGTATTACTGGGTCACTCAGCAATTTCAAGAAGCACCCCGAAGCTTAATACACGAAAAATGGTGAAATAAAGAGACTAAAGGCCAGAAGTAGCAGTTGCTGGTTTACAACCAGAAGTCTGTTGACTTATGCCCAATGTAATCTGAAGTAAATGTTCTCTGTAAGTAGATGTTCAGTAAGATGAAGTTGGTGATAAGGACAGGGCATCTCTTGCTTGTTTATATAAAATCTGGAATTAGAGTGAATCTGTTTCAGAATGTCAGTATAACAACTGTATTAACATCTGTTAACAGATATGTTCTTTGGAGCCCTGTATAACACCTGGTTGCTTTTTAAGAACAGTCCTACTTGCTCAGAAAGGACTGAGCCTTGCTGTTTCAACAAGGTGGTATTTTATTTCAGTAAAGTGCAAACGTAACTGTTCAGGAATGGTCTGTCTTCTCTTATACTAGTGAAAAAAAAAATGTAAAGGAGAACTCTCCAGACTCTTAACAGTCTATTTTTGTAGATGCCAATTTGTGATAAGGGAGAAAGTGTTATCACCACACAGACAGCACCTGTTAATTGCCTAAATAATTCAGGCTTAAATTATGCAGGCTTCTAAAACAAGGACTTGCTGTAGCAAAAGCAATAAGAAAATATATACTTTAGGATAAATCCTGAATATTCTTCCTGCATTTCTCTTCTTCTTTGTTTTTAATGTTTTTGTTGTGATGGGAACAGCAAGTAAATGCCTAAATTTGAGAATTATTCTACTGCAGAAGAAGGTTGGGGTTTGGTTTGGTTCAATTTATTTTCCAGTTTGCCTTCTATGTTGATGGGGGCTTAAAATGTTAATTAGCCAGGAAACTGTGTGGCAGCAGTCCTGAAGGATGACTTGTATGTAGTTAAGCTATATCTGTCTGTCTTTCAGCACATGAAATGTTACTTGTAGATAATAAAATCTTGGCCCAGTACCTAATCCCTATTTGAAGTGCAGTTTAACCTGTATTCCCAGTTGTTACAAGCATGTCATACACAGATTTGGCAACAGTTAAAAAACGCCTTTAGGAATAAAAACTAAGGTTAAATTTTCTTTTACTTGAAATATTATTCTAGCTGCAATGAAATACATCTTTGGGCAAATAGGTGCCGTTCTTCAGTTGACAAAAGTGCCTTATGAAAAAAGCAAGTCTAGTAGAGGTAGAATCTTTTATATCCCCAGCTGGTACAGTGGTGGTAACCTGTGTGTCTGAGGAAGGGCTTACAAGACCAGAAATGTGCTTAATCTTTCCAGTTTTTCTAGTGGTTTTAATGAAGAATTACTTCTACCTGCAAAGCTCTCTTCTCGTGTCCTCGTTGCTATAAATACAACCCTGCCATCAGTTGTGTGATGTAAAGAAACTGCCACAATTGTTAGTACATTTAGTTTGGGTTTTGAATGTTTTGGTCTTTATTTAGAGTAGTCTGTTTGTTGTACTTTCAGGCAATCTGGGCCTAAAATATTCTGTCAGTAGTGGACCAAGAGAAAGTTATGCTCAGGTGTAGGCAAACGTTCAAGCACGTCAGGTGTATTTAGGCTGAGCGTTTGCAGAACAGACACTCAAACTTTGCAAATGTGTTTCTAACCATATAAATGCCAAAAGGCATTTCAACACTTCTCTTTTCACCTTCACCACTGGGTGACTCATGAGGCCATGGAGGAGCCGGATCAGTGGGTGTCCTTGGAGCATGTCTGATGCAGGCTGAGATCAGTGCAAAGCACAACGGTTATGTCTGACAGAGGAAGATGATCCTTATTTCTCATGAATTTAATTTGTTAAAATGCACAAACAATCTTGAAGGCAGAGCCAGGACCTGAATTTTTCCCCTACCTTGAAAGCCTTTATCACTACATGAGAGAAATTGCTTTAGGCTGTAACCAGGAAGGTTGATACTTACTTTCTCTCCATGAATAAAAAGAGGGAGAACGATAGGGTACTTTACTTGGTGTGGTTTGGGAATTTTGGTGTATCCATCTGGATCTGCTTGAGCATATCTAATGAGTTTGAAACTCAGCTAACTTGGTGAAATGATGCTTTTGGATATGCAGGAGTTAAAAATGAAGGGCTCAGAAGTCCAGTTATTGCCAGCCTGTGAACAGACCATCGTATAGGACACCTGTGTGGAGGGTGATCTCCTGCTCTGTGAGATGCAGAATTTCTGGGTTGTTCTGGTTGTGTTGTGTTTGTACCACGTGGCAAACCCTGGTGCTGCCATTCCTGCCCCAGCCTGGCCACCTCACGTCACTGGCTCCTGCTGATGGTGCAGCCTCAGAGCTGCACTTCAGCCATGCAGTTGGTGAGGTGCTGAGCAGAGCAGTTCTGAGAAGGTTGGGGTAGGGTCGTGTGGTGTCTTGGATAAAGAGGTATCATTTTACAGCTCTGTCTGAAGCCAAATATAATTAACTGTTAAAAAGAACACAAGCTCATGAGATGTTAAATGGCAGAACAGCTGTAGGTGTCATAGCTTGTGGCGTTCAGCTGAACATATGGTGTAAAATGGTGTAGCTGACTACAAAAATCACTCTTAAATATTGACACTGCCTTTGATCTTTCTTTTTCTAGGCGGTGAATTTTATCAACTTTGAGTAGCTCTGCTTTGGTTGGAGGAAAAATGGAAATAGCTGGATTCTTTGTTTGTGTTTTAAACTAAATAAAACATTGCTTTCTTATTTTAGGAAAGTTCTCTCTTTTTTTCCAGGCCTTTGTCGCTGCAGAAAATGTAAAGATTCTAGTCACTGACAAAACTGCTCCATTGTGAAAATACTTACAGTGTTAGAAAATAAACAACCAGAAGAACGCAGCTTATTAGAGATCCTTTTTACCAACGTTTAATTAATGCTGTCTTCTGAAGTAGGAATGAATAGCTTCTTCTGAAGGAAAGAATACCTTCAGTACAGGCAGATTTCTTGGCTCTGATATGTGAGAATACACAGCCTTTGTTCTGTCAGGAGAGTTGTTCCTGCACTGGTGCCTGAGGGCAGCTCTTAGAGAGCTTGGTGGTCCATCTCAAAAAAAAAGAAAATTTTAAAAAAAAGAAAAAAGAGGGGTTGCAAAAGAAAAAAAATCAAACCCAATACACAAGCAGCAGGGCATTGAAAGTTACTAGAATTCAGAAATAGACTCACTTTTTATTGGTCCAAATGTCTGCAATTTAAGCATCCCTTACAACTAATGTACCATAATGATTGTCATCTGTAGTAATAAACTTTTCTAATATGTGTAAGTCTTTCCCAGTAGATGGCCCCTGATTTTTTTTCTCTTTGGGAAAGGAAGAGGGAGGGAGAAGACTGTGGGTTTTGGGGAGGGGGGGTTTGGTTTGCATTAGGCATGATACAAACACAGAATTGAAAAATTTTGAGGCAACTTGTCACCAGATGTTGTTCAGCAGCAAGGCAGGCTTTTCTGCTAGGATACCACAACTCTTTTAACATTGGCCTTAGACTTTAAAATTTGGAATTCTCTTTGAAAGTCAGTAAGATTTCTAAGGAGTGCCAAAAACGGTACCTAGTAAGTTCAATTCTCTGGAAATTAGATTGTTAAATATAATTAAATTGGTAGGTTCCTCATAGCTAACATAAGCTGGGTTTGAAGCCAGGGATATTACCTCACCTGTATTAATATTTTAAGGAATACTTTGTTCCTGAAGCAAGTAAACATCCTTTATATCTCTAGAGCAAGAAAGATGATGCATTTCAAAGTTGGTTTGAAAGGAAGAGAGCATCAGATTTGAGAGAAGGAGATAAATGGAGTAGAAGAGAAATAACAGATTGCATAACGTAATCTTACAACAAGGCTCTGAAAAGAGACCCTCTAGATATAGCAGGGACTTTGCAAGTAAATCTAGGTCTTTATTGGAAACTGACTTTAACATTGTATAAATATTTTTAGGTGTTTGTTTCATACAAACAGAAATCCAGTGGGTGTATGAATTGATCTTCATCTGGTCTTTTTCAAAGCGAGAAACTCCAAAGCTTTTTTCCCAGGGTTGTGATACCTATTAGATGATTTGAGAGATAAATCACAGTGAAGGCCAAAGATACAAGATTTGGCATACAGAAGGCAGGAAAGATAATTCATCATCTGTTTGTTTTGAACTCTTCTGTGTTCTGTGCCTTTGCAGCTGATCTTCTCTTTTCTTTTCAGCCTTCCTGTAGATCATCTTTTAACATTCATAAATCTTATTTTAGTGAGTCTTGGTTTCCTATTAATCTACTAACTGAACAATGTGCTGGAACGTCCACAGTGAAAGAATCAATCTGTTCTGCTACATCCTGAACACTCTACTTGCATGGTAACCTCAAAGTTGTTTTAGCAGCATAAGTGCTAAAGAGCATCTACTCAAACTACCTCCACCCCTCACAAAAGAAGTAATTATTTATGTAAGAGTTGTACCAGACATTGTATTCTCATTTTTGATTAGAAACTGGCAGTTGACCTTATCTTATGTTTTGATTCTTTTATATACCCTTTATAGCTCTTTAAGTATAACTCAGTTACTGTGTTGTCCTACAACACTGACTGAATCATAAATGTGGAAGAGAAGGTGTTCAACTTGCTTATAGTTACTTAGCTGCAGTTAATTATTCGTATGTGCTGTTTTAAAAAATGCTCTGATATGATGCTGTTTGAGGCTGTAAACTTTTAAAAATTGCTTTAGCGGGTCAAGGTTGAAAATTGAGATGAGGACTTTTAACTTACAAGGCTATAACTGTGAACTGTGCTTGGGGACCTCGTTCAGTGGGACCTGACATACAGAGACTCCATGATTCTGTTTGACTCTTACAACATGGGCCTTGCCTTACAGGACCAGGTGGTCTTCCCCAGCATTAATTCTTTTTTCCTCCTTGGTTTTGCAAACCAGCAGGATGCTGTTATCTTTTTCCCCTTCACACCAGAGGTGGTGCTTATCCTCCAAAGGCATAGCTTTTCCCCTAACCTTCTGCATTGCTCATTCTGAGCGTGACTAATCTCATAAGAGGGTACAGGGCCTGATTTCTGATGGAGTTTTGCACTGGAATAAGGAGAATTAAATGTATGGAGTACCTCCAAGGCTGTGGTAGGGAATGATCAGCAGTGTCAGTTCCCTGAATTTTGGGACAGGCAGAAGGGACACCCCTCTGTTTCCAAGGAACTAGGTACCTAGATTATAGAACTAATAGAAATTTTGCCCAAAACAAAATACATATAAATAAACCTATATAAGTCATTCTCTCTTCCCCCTTTGTATAGCAACATCACTTCAAGCACCCATTACAGGAAAATAAATTCCATATGTAAGAATGGGAAACATCCCACTTCAACTGCCAAATTCCTTTGATGACTTTGAAAATTTTCTTCTTGGAAGTCCCTCCTAGTTTGCTGTTACGGGTAGGTGCATTGGAACCATTCTTTCTGTGCTGTGTTGTCTGTTCTCCTCAGAAATTCCTCAGCTATGCTTTGCTCACATTGAAAGCAGTCTTCTGTCAGAGAGGCTTGGTTGCAGGCAAGGAGCAGCAAACACATTAAGGGCAAGGTGGCCAATGCCAGCTTGATGGTTATCCTTAACACTGGTGCATGGAATTAGTCTGCCATGACCAAATCACTGTGTTTTCTTTAGACCTTTCAGGTTTCCACTTGGATTGGCAACAAGCTACAGATGTGGTCCTTGCTGCAGCCTGGTCCTCTTAGATGGACCTACACCTTTTCCCATTCAAGTTTATCAGCTCAACAGAAATAAGAAATTTTCCAAAACTAAGCTGTCCTTGTCTGTGGCCCAGTGAGAGTTACAGGGAATGGCTTAACTGAGCTGCCCCTAACTTTACATATGTCATTCCCTGGCATGTGACTGTTACCTAACCAGCAGCAATGAATGTTTTAGTGTGCCCAAATAACACAGCCCCATGTACTGTGCTCATCACTAAAACATAAAACTTAGCAGTGTCCTTGCCACACTGGCAGTCCTCTAAGATTTATGTCACCAACACCTCATTAAGAAACCTCTAAACTGTGCTTTTCACATAGCGAAGATGGTTTAACAAGTCCATAGTACACTAAAGAAAAGTATCTCCTTTGAGCAGAAACTCTGCCAGTCCCAACTGGCATTTCCAGCAGCACCATCCCATTTCATCAGGACAATGAGGGAGGGAGAGCAGGTGGCTCTCTGGGGGCAGTTTCGTGTTTTAACCCCCCCACAAGGCATATCAGCCTGTAATATTTATTTAATGTTAGAATCGAGCATTTTGGTAAGGATGTGGTTGATGTATGTGAGATAGAAGTAAGGAAGCTGCTGTCAAAGAATATAAGGGCTTGCAGATACATTTAAACCCAAGGAATAGCATTTTCTCTAAAATGATAGGAAAGAGTAAACACGTTTTCAAGCTGGGACAGTAGGGGAGTGCAGAGGAGGAGCAGGTACCCCAGGCTGAGCAAGAGCAGTTCTGAGGGTTTGTGCATTGAATGCTCATGTGCCAGCATAGCTGCTGAGCTCTAGGACCTGCTAACATTTGAGCCCCACCTCGTTCACTGCATCTTGCTTTACCATATTAATTGTTTCTTGTGCTGTGGTAAGCTCCTGGTGGCAGTGGCACCTCTCCTGTGTCCATCTGGCACACTGGATCCCGCGTGTCCTGGCACTCAAGTGACAGATGAACACTGAACATCTGAATGGCCATTATTATGCTGCTGCTTTCCAGCCGTGCTATTGCTGTGCCACTTTTAATAATTCAGAAGTGATGTAGAGGAGGGGGAGTTGAAGGGCTGCAGCAATCTTTGTTTCTCTCTGTAGAGAGTGATTCCTCCTTGGTGGCTCTGTAGTTACCAGGGAAACAGGAGAGGGATGGCAGAGCACCGCGGGGCTGGAGTGGGACTTGGGGGTCGGCTCCCTGGCAGCTGCACATCTGCACCAGGGGGGAAAATGAGGGCTTGCTTTGCCTTGGTTTGGTGCCTTTGCCCCTCTTTTCCTCAGTGGTTTTGTGAAACTTAATTGTTAAATAGATGATGGTCCCCAGTGTTGGTGTATTTGTTGAAGAGTCTTTTTATCATTGATTCTAGTAAAAATATGCAGTGTCGGAAAACGAGAATTACTGGTGGTTTGCAGGAGTTGGGTGATCACAAAGTCTTTCTCTGAAATTAACTGGAGCCCTGGTTATACACAGACTGTCACTACTGAGAGGTTGTTTAATGTGTTTGAAATGCTCTGGCACTTCAGGGAATAGATTTACTGGAAAAGACTAAGGACCCCTTCAGTAACATTTGCTCAGCGCGGCATTCTCTGATTTGATAAAGGTCGGATTTCATTTTTAGTAATTAGCATATCTATCCTAATCACCTCCTGCTGTAGCTGTACTGGCCTGAATAATGCCAGTCTGGGAAGCTCTGGGGACAGAGGCAGATGAGAGCAGGGGAGCAGCCCCCGCACCTCGGGGTTGTCGCTGTGGCTCCCCAGGGCTGAGCCGTGCGGGCAGGGGAGGTGGCTGGGCACCTGTGTTTACTCCACTGCACACGTTCAGGGCTGGATCCATCTTTCAGCTCTCTAATCTACTGGCATTAGCTGTGCTGTTTGTTCCATACCTGCGTTAGGTGCTTAGATTTTCAGCAATTATGCTGAAGTAGTTCTGAGAGGATGACTTAAAAACCTTTTACTTACAGATCGGTGGAACTTGTGAGTTGTTTGAGATGGGGATGTTGGGCTGTTCTCCAGCTACAGGCAGAAGGGCTCTGTGCGATTTCATGTCTCTGTCCCTCCTTTCAATGATAGACTAGATAAGGTGAAACAAGATTTTCTGTAACAGGTTAGTTTGTTTGCAGCTGCCTGGCAACTGCTTGATTGCTTGAGAATGGGACCCACAGAATAAAATACCATACAAACACGGTCTTCTTTTGAATTTCATGGCAAATAAATACTGTTTTTCCACACCAGAGACTTCTTTTGAAGTCTGAATTCAACAGATTTGTCACTATGGGACGAGCCCTGAGGTTTCATTTCCTTGTGCCCAGTTTATGCACACACGTGAGGTATTCCTGTATAGCCAACTTAAACTTGAGCTTTAACTGAATTTATGGGCACGTAATGAGGTTGATTTTCCAGTTACCGTTGTGAAACCTTCAGAAATGGTTCACAGACGTCTTGCCCTCCATTTGCCTCCCCAGAGTCTGCACACTCAAGGTTCAAAACCTTGCAGGTGGAGTATATCTACTTCAGATTTGTAATCCATAAAGCAGAGTTAAGAAAAAATACTGAGTATGTGATATAGCAGTATTTTAACCATAAAGTTCAGTATATTTCCTCCAAAAAGTCAGATTCTGGAATTTAATTGCTGACACTTCAAAACAAAACAAAACAAAAAACCAAAAGAAAAAAACCACACCAAAAAACCACCAACCCCCAGAGTGAAACAATACACTTGTGCACCAGAAGTGATGTTTAGGAGACCATCCTCTGAATAGTTTCTTGCAACTATCCTTGTGTATTAAGAAGGAATGCTGCTTTGCTGCTCACTATTCAGAGCCTTTCAGTCTCCTTTTCTTTATTTTCAGTTCTGGGCTTTTTGAGAGAATCACCTTTTGGAGTAGTAGATGTTGATAGTAGAAAAATTGCATTGAAAAATAGTTGTTCAAGATGGAGTTCTCTTCTGTTTCCTCTAGATATGGCACTGCTGGGCTTAGCTTTGGTTCTCTCTGAATCTGACATGCTAAATGTGCTCTTGTTAATTGAAAAATATCTTCAATATAAACTGCAAATCGCATCTGTAAGATGAAATAGTTGTCTCTTGCTAATACATGCTTGTCTACATCAGCTGTTTTTCGGTTTCAGTTAAGATACAAAATGGAACCAAAGCCAGCACAGTGACTCTTATCACTGTTGCTTTTGCCAAAGTTAAAAATGCACTAAATTATTGCCACTGAAGTCAGGAGAGATCTTTGAATTCAGAAAACATCTATTGAATGTATGATGTCATTTTTATGAAGTCATTCTTTGATTAGAATTGCAGTTTAGAAAAAAACTGACTTCTGCTGTAAGGATAGTACCATTGTTGCTAAATCCTAGTCTTGCAGAGTGATTGGGATTAATTTCCTGTTCTGTGATGCTGCAGTGAATAGCCTCTTTATCCCCAAACTACAGGAAACTGCTCAGTGTTTTGTATGAGGTTCTGCAGTATGTGTGTTCCAGGGAGCTTGACTTTTAAGGACACAGGCACATCTCCCCTCTGCCCCAGCAGCTGATGGGGAATGAAAACATTGCAGGCTAAGGAGGAGAAGCAGTTCATGTGGGACTGTACTGTACAGGTGTGGAGCTGTGCAGGATTGCTTGTGTAACCCTGGCTCAGGTTTGTGTGACCCTGGTGCACAGCAGTGCTGTGACTGCTGTGTGTCTGGAGTAGAAAATGCCAACTTCATTGGTTTTGTAGTTGTTCAGGTTTTAGCTGAACGTTTTCATTAGCATGAAAATTCATCCCCGAGTCTTTCAGTCGATGGATGTGTAATTAAAAGGATATATTTGAGTAAGACTGAAATTTTGTAGTCTAAACAAATGTTGCAAGACTACTTCAACAGAGCTGATAATGGTCTGGGTTTTGGTTCTTCTCACCCCTGGGATGTGAAGCAGTACATCTAATAAAACTCTAGACATCTAATAAAACATGATATGCTGCCTCCTAACTCAACAACTCTAAGCTCAGAAGCTGATTCTGCTGGTACTCCTTGCTGAGGTGTGAGCAGAGAGGATCTGTAGAAATTGGCTCCAGGGTGTCAGGAGGTGCATGCTAGGACTGGTTACCCTTTTGACTATTGACTTTCTCCTTTGTTTCATGCTCTTGTTTTCCCCATAAAGAGGCTAGAAAGTATGACAGGTGTTTCTCCCTCCAAAGCACATGCTAAACCTAAGCTTCCCAGTCTTACTGTAATTGTGTCTAAGTTGCCCTCTTTTTATTTGAAACAGGTCAACTAAAGCAATATTTACTTGAAGTAATTTGTGGAGAAAGATGTTGACTCTAATGCTGCCCACTGTTGGGTTTTGCTCCTAATGTAGGTAAAGGATAATTGTGATTATTTAGGACAACAGTTCAGAAAAAAGGACAAAATTGAAAAATATAGAACTTAATATTTAAGAGACAGTGGAAGAAGTGGATCTTAATCTTGCATGTTAAATTGGGGTTAGAAAGATAACTTCACTATTAAAGCTCACTGAAAGCTTATTTATGAGTCTCCAAAGCACTGACTTGGATTTAAAAAAATATTTTTATTATTATTATTTAATAGAAAATACATCATTTTGGTTAAATCTTTATGGTTCCTGTACCCATCTTATCCTTTTGCTAGGATCTTTTTGATAAATCTTTTGTGTAGATATCCCACTTTCTGTGTGCAGTAACTCTTGTTAGCAATCAAAAGGATTGATCAGTCTTGCATGGAGGGACTCTTTTTAATGAGTTATTGTCAAGAAGTGGGGATTTTTTTTAATATTTTTAAAATCATGAATGAATCATGCAGTTTCTGCTGCAAGAATCAGAGGCTTAAAGCTGTATTTGCAGATGAGGGAAAAAGGTATTAGACAATTAAAGGTATTTTAGGGGGGCTACAACTCATTTTGTTAGACCATAAAAGTACTTCGTCTTGCACAGATGAGGGAGTGATCCTTTCTGCAGCTCAGCTACCATGTTAGCAGATATTGGCAGGCTTTATTACGAGTGCTTTATCCCTTTGATTCGACCTTGATTGCCACTCAGGAACCAGATACAGCTTGCAGCCATCTCACTTCAGCTTGTGCAAGCGTGTGATGAAGGAACATGAAGACAGATGTTTGTAGCATGCCCCCCATCCTCTGTGTTTGAAAGGCTTACCGAGGTTCATCAAAGAAAGAATCCCTTACTCCGGGGCAATTCTGAGCTGTGGTTTGCAATTGAGCGCCCCTCAGAGAGGATTTTGAAAGTTTACTTGCCTCTCTGCTGTGTGTTTTCAGGTGCTCTCACAGTTGGCCTTGTGCGACAGTGTCAAACCATCCATGGACGTGACAGGACCTGTATTCCTCCACGGCTGCCTCCCGAGTGGGTCACTACGTTATTTTTCATCATAATGGGAATCATTTCACTAACTGTCACATGTGGCTTGCTGGTGGCTTCCCACTGGCGAAGAGAAGCTACTAAATATGCCCGCTGGATAGCTTTCACTGGAAGTAAGTGACCTCAACTGCACAGTGACCTGTATGCAGGGTAAACTGGTGGAGTCTGAAATAACACCATAGTGTTGGAAAGGAGCAAGTGCTTAGGGCTCCTGCCATGCAAAACATTCCTTCTCTTTAAATACCACATCTGAGGGAAAAATAAGTCTTCAGAAATAAAGGGGTTGGTGTCTTAAGTGACTGTAATTGAGAGGGAATAATGGTGTGAAAGAAAGGAAGGCCTGACCCCTTTACCTTCCTTGGGCAGTGCCATTAATTGACCTGAGAAAATGAGCAAGGATAGAAGAGGTCAGTCCTGACTCGAGTGGCTGTAGTATTTCATACTTCCCCACTCCCATATATCCAGGGCTTAATCCTAGCAGCATGCAATTCCTGCAAATCCCCTCTCCGAGGCAGAGGAGGCAGTTGGTACCTCTGAGGTAACCTGTCCCTTTCTCAGGTGTCTCGTGGATACCTTGTTCGGGTTTGAGGCTGGTTCAGTCCTGCTCCATGCTCACAGCAGCTGCTTTATTCAGAATATCTGCATCCTAATTGGCTATGCAGGAGGATTTCCCACTGCAGAGCATCTGCTGTGCCTCACAGCACCGAGATTTCTGCTTCCAGAAGTGACCTGCAGCCGTGCTTTAGCCAGAGGGAGGAGTACCAGTGCTTCTCTGCCTCCCCTCGTTCTGCTCTGCATGAGCACCGCTGTAACTCCTCACAGCTGAGCCTTCTCCAGCAGCCCTGTGTTTGTACACAGGGAAACATATCCTGTGGCTACTTCAGTGCAAAAGAAAAACAGTTATAATGAGCAAGGGGAATAACTCTCAAACTTCCTTTTCTTGGTGTGTGTTACAGGCTTAGCCCAACTGTGAAATGGTGCCTTAATGGTGGGGATGACAGCATGAAAAAACTCAAAACCTGAGGGCTTTTAAATTGACTTGAATTATGACAAACCACTAAAGGTAGTGTGAACACTAACTAGAAAATGCAAGTTTGTGGTTTACACGGGCATAAATAAGGTTTAATGGAACTCTGTGACATCTAATGATACCTAATACGAGTAAGATTTAACCTTGTTTTTGGAAGGGAATAATATTAAAAAGTGCTCAGCTTCAACAAAGGTACTTCACTGAGGCACTTGTACAGTCAAAGCCATCTTTCTGACAACGTTGCTACACAGCATATTAAATTAATAGTGCAGCTCTTGCAGACAATGGAGCTATTGAAATTCTGTATCCGTTGTGATTGACTTTCATTTATTTTCTGGTGAATGATTAAAATAGAAGACCTGAGTATTACTGAATATTCCATCCCAACTTTTCCAGTGCACCTGTTTATCTATATGTATTTCATGTGTATCTAATATATGGGGGGGGGTTTAAAGGCAAAATACCATATAAAGTTAAGATGCTTACAGTAAGCTGGAGTCAAAGCTCTTGGGTAAAGATGGGAGTTTGAGTTCTAGATATCAATGTTTTTCTTAACTATCTCAAATCATCACATCCCTGCAGCTTTAGTTTTCTACAGCTGTGATTATTAGTTCAGCCAAAAACTCTGGTACCCTGAAGCTGTTTTGTTTTGGTTTTTTTCTCTGGAGATTTCTTTAGGCTTGCAACAGGTTCATTATTAGATATCTCAGTACAGAAAGACGTTTTTATTTCAGCACTTGTCTTCTTGGTATGAGATGTTTAATAATGAAACACACTAATTTGTTCTTTTGCAAGTCAGAATTATTCATAATTCTATTAAGATATCATCGCTGTATTGCTGAAATTACAAAATTCAGTGTCTTTGCTATTCATTCCAATACATACAGCTGTGACCTTTGCGTTGCTGTTAACAAAGATGGTGGGGAATTTTATCTCTGAACTCACTTGTTAGGAAAATTAATTTTGAAAAATAGAAGTGAATGGAAGGAAGAATTCTAGATTTTTTTAAAACGTTGTTGAGAGTGATTTCTGTGGTTTGTTGGATGCAACACAAATTAGTAACCTCTTTGTAGGTTAGTATTAGGAAATATGCAGCCATGGGGAATCAGCTTGAAGTACCACGAGCAGGTTCTTCCTGTGAAGTGCCAGCGCTGTTTAGATGAAAACATGTGTAACTCACTAGAAGGGGGTAGGGAAAACTTCGTATTTGTGTTACATCTCATCTGCGAGGGATTTCAAGACTCAGTGGCCTGGTGCAGGCTGCTGGCAGATATTCCTCTCACAGGCCTTTCTGAACACAACTCAGGATGTGCTATCCTGGGCAGGCAGGGAAGTCTGCTGGGGCTTCCTTGGGAAGCTCTGGACTGGCAGCTCCGTTCCTTCAAATGCAAAGGGGTCTGGAGTAAATATCTGAGGGCAAAGGAATCTTCTTGCTCATCCCTTTCCTTGCAACTCTGTGAGCAGCAAGGAAAGCCTGGTAAGAGGTCACTTTTGCCCAGTTCATGCTGGAATTTATATATAATTGTATAACTTATATTTTTCATGGAATTTTTGCTTGTAATCTTGTCATCTTGAATGACTCCAGGTGTTTTCAAGTCATTCCTATATCCGGATCTTTTCAACTGCGTACCTTATAAGTATGAATTATTGCTGAAAGTGGCTTTGCCTGTCTTGTTTCGCTAAGAGAAATGCAGAAGACAGAAATTTGATCTGTCGGTTCTCTTTCCTGTGTACACTTCTGAAGGGATACACCCCAGAGGGTATTTACAAGCACAGCATTTGCCTCATTCCCCAGCTGGTGGGTTTACTGCACAGAAACTTATCCTTCTGACATCTCTACAAACAGCTTTGTGGAGAGGAGAGAGATATTGCTGTCCTCCAGGTCATACTGCACGAGTGACAAAAGTCTTGTAAAGGTAAACGTGAAGGCTTTCCTTCAGTTGCTGCAGAGAGGAGTCTTTCAGGAATCAGTATTGCTACTGATGTGATAGGCATTGTCACTCTGGGCATAGATACTGTCAAAACTGTCACTGATATTTCAGTAGTACCACATCGACCCAGTGTAATGGAGAGTGGGTTCCTTGTCTGTGTTCATCTGTGCAGTGCCCAGGTTTTGTTTGATTCTTCCATGAACAGGGTGTTCCAAACCCAGAGCTGTGCCTTGTGGGTTGGTAACAGGCACAGCTCTGATCAGCTGTTCCTTTGCTTGTGTACCAGAACTGCCTTTTGCCACCCCAGCTTCTATACCATCTCATCACTAATTATGCCCTGGGACATAGTGACACGAGTTGGCAGCCAAAAAGTAACCTGGCTTTGGTATTTTTCCATGTCTCTGACACTGCTCCTATTTTGCTACCTCTGCTTCAGATTTATGTAAATCTCTTGTGCCGTTTCAGGGTGCTTGTTTTCTATATTCCAGTTGAAAAGACAGAAAGTGGTGAAGGTGTGGAAATCTCAAATGGTGTAATTTTCGTGGTCCTTCAGACAGATACTGTTAAGTTCCATAATTAGAAACAATGTCCAGAGCTTATTCCCTGTGGAGGCCACATAGGTGATCTCATGTATGCTATTGCAATTTTGGCTATTATAGGAACTCACAGAACTCCCTCAAGATCTGTTTACATCCTACAGATTCAGGTCTCTTACCATCTGCTGCAACTAGAAGGGGAATTAATTCTGTGTATGCTACTACTGAATGAAGGAGGTGCTTCTCTGAGATGTATCAAGAGAGAAGATGCTAGGCAGAAAAGTCATATTCCTACCTTTTTTCCAGTAGTTATCAGAGAGTGGATTTGGTTTGGTTTTCTTTTTCCTGAGGATTTAAAAGTTCATGAGCAATAATGGACTTGCATTTTGTAATGGAAGTAAAAACGGGGCAGGATAATGACATCCTTAACTAACAGTAGCTATCCTGTGAATGTCTCTCTGGTGTTCCCCAGTGAGCTTCCTGAGTTATTAAAGATTTGTACCAGGTGCTGCTTTCTATGTTACGTGCCTCTAAAGAGGCAAGCAGATATTACAGTGAGCCCTCTGAAGACTAGAGCTTTTTCTAAGACTGCATTTCTTTTGAAGTTGTCATTAGATGCTCAAAACAATTTCAAGCTACAGAATTACAAGAACTAATTGGGGTTTTTGACAGCCACCATTCAGATGCAGACTAGAAAGCTCTTCTATGCTTACATAGATCTGCTCAAGAAACACATACCCATGCTTTCCTCAGATGGGCTCAGATGTCTGAGACACAATTTAAAAAAGGAAACATTCTTTAAGAAGTAGACTGTGTAGAGTGGAATTACATGGACCGATAATCACGCAGATTAAAACTTCCTTGATGGTTTAATGTTCACCGTCTGGTTGCTGGGTCTTAGGTTCTGTTCTAATAAATGGCCTAACGAGGAGCGTGGTAACTGTGCAGTTGCCAGATGTTTTCTGTCTGGGCTCTTTCCCTTCCCCTTTGAGGAGTAACCCGGCGGTGCGGGCACGGTGCGAGCGAGGCACGGGCCCCCTCCAGTGGAACATCTGCGTTTTCCTGCTCGGCACCGGCGGCCGAAGCAAAGATCCTGGTGCTTCCTGCTCTGGGCTCAAGGTGTTGTGAAAGCTGCTTTCTGTGTTTTGGAAGGCAAGGAGCAGCTGATGTTCTGACGTGGATCGTGGTTTATGAGAGCATTCTTCTTTGTTTATGGCCAGGTCCTGCTTGGTCACTGTCTGAATTCAGATTCATCATGCCCACAGCCAGTATCTTCTAGAATATGAGTGTTCTTTCCTCAAAGCTGAGACCTGTGTTATGGAAATCATAAGCAGTAAGATATAAAATATGTGGTAAACTGTTTGTCTGGGATAAACACAGAGTCCATTAAAAATGGTTTGAGTGTGGGCACTGTAGCTGGATAAACTGGAGCTCCTGTATTTAATAAAGAAGAGCAGTAGTTGAAGCTACATTAAAAAATCTTGATGCTGCTCCCTTTCCTCAGCTTTTTGAAGCTGATCATTTCCTCATTTGTAAGGACTAGAAACTTTGTTCTGGTGAGGCCAAAGGGGGCAGGCAAGCTTCTGATTTTTGTTCACATACTTTTGGAAACAAAAGCAGCTGCAGCACTTTTGACTTGCAGGTGAGCCAGTGATTAAGGTGATGCCTTTTACTGTGGCCAGTGATTTTTAATGTTGCTTATTTGACTTGTAAGGAGGCTCAAGAAATATGCTGTGAGGAATCTTGGCCACTGCTGATATTGAAGGCCTGTGAATTCTGTAATGTAGTTCTTTAACAGGAGTTGTGGATTTCTTGTACTTTCCCACAGAATCAGTTGAAAGAACAAAACATATACATAAGTCTAACTTTGAGGTGAAATAAAACCCCTCATTGCTTGGTCTCTTTGTTCATAGAGTCTGAATGTAGTTTTTCACTAAGAAGTTTGGATTAAACTGAATCAGAAAACTTTCTTTGTATTCCGATGGGAAATTCTAAGGATATTTCATTGTCTAAGGAAGCATTCATACAACATAAGGAAACCAGTATCTTTTAATCTTAAAAGAAACTGTAATGACAGTCTGAGTGTTTTCTATTTTTAGCAAAGCTTTTACAGAAAAGGAATGTGTGAGGAATGGGGGAGGGCAACTGCAGTTGAAAAAGGACAACTGATAATCAAAAAAAGAGTTTCTTCAATGTTGAAATGTTACTTTATCTTGACTGGGCAAAATGACTCTAAAATAACTGGAGAAGAAATTACTAAACTTTGAGTTGGTGATAGAAGTATATCTACCAATTTTTTACTCTGTAAAGAGAGTTCATGATCTAGTGAGCAGAACTGAAATTACAGTCAAAATTGGGGACTTTTAGTCTTTCTCGGGAGTAGATGAGAGATGTTTTGAAAGTGTCATAAAGCCCACTCAGTCATTTCAGGCAAGTTAGGTACTGGCAGATCTCAGCTCTTCAGTCAGGGTATTTTGCTTGTTTTTCTGGAGTGCTCTATGAACGGGTAAATACCTTCACTTCAACACAACAGTGACTGTTTTTTTCTTTTCTCTTTTCTTTGCAGTGATTCTATTCTGTATGGCAGCCCTAATATTTCCAATAGGATTTTACATCAATGAAGTTGGAGGTCAACCGTATAAATTACCCAATAACACAGTGGTTGGGTCTTCGTATGTACTGTTTGTCTTATCCATTTTCTTTACAATAGTGGGACTTCTATTTGCTGGCAAAGTTTGTTTACCTGGCTGATGAATGTCTGGACTGCAGGACTTTATTTTGGAAAAGAGCAAGACATCAGAATTGCATTCTCAGGAGGATGCCTAAATCAGACTATCAAACACTGACTGAAAAGAGGAATGCTTTGACTTGTTCTCACTATGCACTTTGGATGAAAAAAAGGAGAGCCTTTCCCATAACCAAATACAGACCACGTTGACTAATCTCCTGAGCATACCTTAATGCAGTCAGGTCTGCACTGTGATAGGAACTAGTGAAGAATGCTTTACACTGAGAAGCATAATGCCCCACGTTACTGGACTGTTCCTGTTTTTAACGTCTAACAATTTGGAAGTCAAAAGTATTTATGAACTTTGTGGTAGACCAGAGGGTTGCGGAGGAATTCAAGTGAGGCTGGCCTCGCTGTTCAGGAGATTAGTATTTCACATCTTCCTTCTGATGAGCAAAGCCTTTGGCACCAATGTGGATCAACCTTGCATTACTGCACCAAGAAGCCAATAGATCAAAACATGTTCTCTCAATGTATGTAACAGCAAAAAGACATACATCCCCTCCTCCCCCATAAGCTCTAGGAAACACTAAGGAACGTTTTAAAGGGGGATTTCGTCCTTATATTTATATAAATATATATATAAATATATATATATTTTGCTGATGCAGTATACAGTGTGTGTGTATGTGTGTGTGTGTGTATATACACATATGTATATATATGTATATACACACAAATGGTTCCTGGAAAAGAACTCAGAATGCTTTGCTAGCAAAACACTGTGGTGTGCAAAACTAGAACTCAATAGAAAAAAGCCATTTCTCTGAAGGCCACATAGCTGAGAGTCTTCAGTTTACCTCATTCTTTGTAGCAGCCCTTGATTTTAACAGTTTTTTGTAATAGGTACAAACGATCCCATGCCTTTCTAGGTGCAATTTTAAGTTAAGCTAAAATTCTTTTTATGGTAATTTATTTGTATATGAGGGTAGAAGGTGAGATTATGTCATACCTTAAAATCCTAATTTTGGGAAGCTGACACTATTTAAATTATTAGCAACTGTTGTACAGAAAATCTCTTTTTCTACTGCATTGTTACATTATCATTCATACATGTTCAAGCACAGCATTTTACCATAGGTAAGCATTTTTCTAGCACATATAAAATGCAATGTTTAAAGTAATGCAAACACTATTCCACTGCAAAGATGGATGAACTTACTTTCACCTGAGTATTGATTCATCTTTGCCAAAAGAATGAGCAATATAATTGTTTAAAAATGTATGCCTTGTTTACTAAAGTTATTTTAAACATAGATTTAATGGCCACCCAAATTTGGAGTAAATATTCCTCACTAAAAGTAGTTTTATTTTTCAACACAAGGATAAGCCATTGAATCCACAGACATCTTAATTCAGTACTAGTTTGGTGTTCCAGGGAAGCTGTCTGCACTATCAGTATTTGTTTTCCAGTTAATACATAGTTTACCTGAGACTCATTCTGAAAACAAAAACAATTGTCTGTTTTGAGCACTGTTTCGTTGAGCTTACTAGAGGAACTGCATTAATGAATAGACACTCATTTTAGAATGAGGTTGTTGTTACAATAAAATCAGCAGTTTCCAAAATAATCACTTATCAGATAAGCTGGAGTGTTTAAAAGTAACACGATTTGCACAATTATTTTAAATTCTGTGCCATTCAGACCGTAGTGGGTCCCTGTCATTCTCCATCTCTTCTCTCTCCCTCTCCCAAGGTATTTTAATACAAAAAGGTTATTTGCTGATGTATTTTTTCTTTTGAAATTTTGGACCAAACTTGTCACTGGAATGGTTTCCAAGTAATTTTTTTTTTTCCAGTCAGTTCATTCACAGGTAGAATGGAGTGTTTATGAATCACTAAATTTTTTTAAAGTATACTAATCTGTAAATACAGCCAAGCACTTACTTGGAAGTCATGGTTTAAATATGATGTGATTCCTAATTTAAGCCTTCATCTGCATGGGCATTCTGAGGCCCCTAATGATAGTGGTGGAGGTAAAAGGCAGGGTTCAGCTGCTTGATGTGTCAAAATTTTGGTGTTATCACTACTGTGTCCTAAGATAAAGTATTCACTAAAACTTGGATTATAAATTATATTTTCAGAAATATTACACTTGTAAATAGCTGGAGACTTTTGTAACTGGAACACAGCTGGAGGGTGGGGAGAGTTTCTCAGCTGCTAAGATTTCTTTCCCTTCCCACCCCTCCAATTTACTTATTTCAGTTATTGTAACATCATGTGGATTTAGGCTTTGATTAAATGGATCATCCTAATTAAAAAAAAAAAAGAAACACTTACCTTGGAGCATACCCAGACTGTGGTTGGCTGACTGGAAATTATTCTGATCTGCCAGTGCTATTGCTCTGAATTATTAAATGTTAGCAAAGGTTTAACAAATAGATTGATTAAATATTTGAGCATTTCAAGTCCAGAAACAGATGCAGCCAAATGCATTTTAAAAAACCCAGCCCAGTAATTGAAGAGACAGCTGTCAACAGTTGCTTTTAATAAGGTCACTAAGTACTATATAGTACAGTATTAATTTATAGCAGAAAACCATATCTTGTAAACTGTATATAAAACACTGTTTCATGGTGCAATCATTTGTCAAACTTATGTCTGTTACTTTTGTTTTAAAGTTGTGTGCATTCTTTTCATGCCTAAGAGCATCACTGTAAAATCTGCTGAAGACTATTTATGGGTTTTATTTGCACAAGGTTTTGTTTTGAACTACAGGAAGTTCGTATTGAACATGCCTAAACATCTGTAGATTTTTTCAGTTTGTGAAAAGCAAGTGTTTCCATATGAATCTTCTCCAAAGGTAATCCCATATTTGTGTTGAGTGTTTACATAAACTTTTCTGATTCTGCCAGCCATTATTTTTTATCTTTTTGAAGGACAGCTCATTTCATACATCACTAGAGAATTTCATTTATTCTTTTGCCTCAAAATCCTCCCGAAGGTTTGATATCCCATCATAACGTAATTTGTGCACACTTTGTCATTTATTTGGCTAACAAAATGTAAGATTGGAAACCGAAGATACTTTCAGAAGGAAAACTCGTAAATTTGCCTGTATAAATCTTATTATTGAGCTCAGCTGAAATAATCGCCTGGAAGCTGTTTGGCCCAGACCTGGGGAGGGTGTGCTTCCCTGAACACACCAGCCTGACCATTTAATGTGGTTTTTCCGCTGTTAATCCTGCTGGAGAGCGATGCCAGTGTCCCAAAGCCACGGGCAGCGTGCCCACCACCGAGCCCCGGCCTCTGGCCGAGGTGACGCCGCCAGACCCGGGCCCTCCTGCCGTCCCTGTGCTTCCCAGACGTTGTTTAACCACTCTAGAACACAACTGTAGGTTCCTGTTTGCCCCGACACACACACACGGGAAAATGAAAGCTGTCCTTTAAAACCTTTGTGAAGGATGAACATAATGAAGGAAATGGTGTCTGCAGGCGGGCTGTCCTGCCTGGGCTCGAGGCCGGGCCCGCCGCCTGCGCCCCCCGGCCTTTACTGAGGGTTGTTTTCTAATTGGTTAGAGCATTTTTTCAATTAATGATTTCCGAACAAATGTTAATACAAACTGTATAAAATGAACATAATTTTCTTCACTTGTATTTTTGTTATTGAGCAAGTTTATCAAAATAAATTGTCTACTAAAGCGACTGGCCCCGGCTGCACTGACTGGAACCAACTCTGCCCGGTGCACAGGTCCCTCCTCAGGTGCCTGTCTCCTCTCAGGTGCCTGTCTCCCTTTAGGTGTCTCCCCCCAGGTGCCTGTCTCCCCCCAGGTGCCTGTCTCCCCCAGGTGCCTGTCTCCCTTTAGGTGTCTCCCCCCAGCTGCCTCCCTTCAGGTGCCTCCCTCAGGTTCCTGTCTCCCCCCAGGTTCCTGTCTCCCCCCAGGTGCCTGTCTCCCC
>VZTJ01000306.1:656724-699920 GCA_013397795.1 Orthonyx spaldingii
TCCCCCCAGGTTCCTGTCTCCCCCCAGGTGCCTCCCCTCACGCCCGGCGGGCCCCTCGCCTCCCGCCCACCAGCGCCCTCAGGCGGCGGGAAGCTGCTGCCTTCCCCGTCTCCACCGGCAACGCCGCAACACCGGGCGGGGCCCGGGCGCGGGGTTCCGCACGAGGGAGGGCTCGGGGCGGTGCCGGGAGGTGCTCAGAGGGGTTGGGGTGGGTCCCTGCCACTGGCGCGGTGCCCTGGGAGGGCGGACGGGGCACGGGAGAGGCTTTCCCCCCGTCAGCTGAGTCTCAGCGGACGGGACCGGGCGGCGGGGCCGGAGGAGTCGCTCCGCGGAGGGTTGAGGTGAGTTTCGGGCACGGGACGGCGCGGGGCTGTGGCTGGGGAGAGGCGGTGGAGCCCAGCCGAGGGGAAACCGGGATTTTACGGTTTTTGCTTGACTCGTTCCTGCCTAAACCCGAGGGCAGCTCGGCCGCCCGCTGCCAGCCCGGCGGGTCCGCTGCCGCCGCCGCGCTGCGTTTGCTGCGGTTAATCTCTTTTTCTGGTTGAGCTCTGTAGCCGGTCTCCCAGCAGCTGTGCACACGTATAATTAACTGCATAAAATCCATTAACAAGCAGCTCCTGCGGAATAGTTCCTAAATGTGTTTTCTATGAATGGATAGTTGTAACTCCTTTTTATTTTTTAGTTTGCTGTTGTTCCACATACAATATAAATTATCATTTAAGTTGCTGACAATACGAATACCTTTCTAATAGTGTTTATTCCTGAGGATATAAACTTTTTTGCTCTAATGCTGTCTTTTTACTGTTCTTTTTAACAAGGGTAAGTCTATTCATATAATGGGCACACGTGTCGGGAAAACGGCGTGGTAGTTGGACAATGATCAGTATTTGGAAAAAATTGGGTGAGGAAATTGTTACAAAATCTAGTTGGGACTTCATACATAGATAGAGAATAAATTATAATTCATATAAAGTATATACTATATCCCTCCAAAACATTATATGTTAAATTAATGCTTAAACAACTGTCAAAGTATAAAACAGTTCGTACAGAGAAAACTGTCTTGTAGGTTGACAAAATTCCATCTACAAGGTGATCATCCACCATGGCAAGGTTTTGTTGTGCCTCTTCTAGGACCAGATAATGGATTGCTGGTAACACATACCAGCAAGACACAAGATGTGCTGGTAGACGAGTTTCCCTACAAAATGGAGCAACTAGTACAACAATGCATGCCCACTATAAATTCAGAGTGGGAAATAAATAAATTGAGAGACAACTAATGCGCTTCCTTACATACATTTTCATATATACACAGACAGTTTCATAGATGGGATCACTCAGGTCATGAAACTACGTGTAGTTCCTCTGCAGAGGTGAATCAGTCTGTGAAAAACCAGGCAAAACAACAAATGAGATCAACTGTTGATACTACTTTTTTCTTCAGAAAGGCAGAAGCCAATATATATCACTTCAGACCTTGAGTTGTGTTTAGGAGATGCTTATTTGTATCCCACATTCAAAAGAATATTCCAGTACATAAAATTATGTTCTTGGATGTGCACTGCCTAGCAGCAACTCTCCTTAGGACTTACACTTTTGTCACATTTAAACAGCACATTTAATTTCTCATACCGCATGTAATTTTTTTTCACTTGATCTATAGAGAGGACAAATGAAGAAAACACAGTTTCAAAAGGTGTAAACAACAGAAGAATGGGTAAGAAACTACAGTTTGGAATCCTTGCAATTAACATTAGAGTATCTGGTAAATGAAGGCAATATTATTTTGTAAGTACAGCATTGCCTTTCCTCTAGTCAGTCTTAACTTGTGTGCATCTCTGGTGTTAACCATGCATAGTGCTCCAGGAATTCAGGAAATGGTGTTGAGGAGATGGAGTTCACAGAGGAGACTGTTACTGAGTTTGAGTCCAGACTTTCTGAGTAAGTATCCATCCTGTTTACTGTTTTGATGTGTAACTGATTCTGTATCTCCATTACTGCAGGCACTGCCTTAAATCTTAAATTGTTATCTCTGGGCACCTCAGAGTATCTCAACATTAAATCCTTTCTGCTGAGATTTAGAGTAAGGCATAATTGTATGTCACTACAACTGAGGTTTGGGGTTTTTTAAGGAAGATGCTTATCCAGCCAGGTGTTGATGTGAAGCAGTTTGCTCATTTTAGAAAGGCAGCCAGTGAATGGTCAGGTTTTCATATGTAACACTTTGTAGTTAGGGGTTATACTTAGTGCAGCTGGGATTAGTTTCAAGTCATGGATGCAGTCATGACACGGAAATTGAAAGTTTTCTAATTATATATATATATATATATAGACTATATATCTATGTTCTATAGAATTCTATATGTATAAAATCAAGGAAACTTAAATAATTTAATTTTTAGGTTCAAGAAGCTGTAGAATAATCATAATATTTTTGCTAGTCTTCACAATTGATAGGAGTGCTCCCATTTCAGCATACCTCACTGTGGCAGGCTTTTATAAAACAGAAGCAGCTTTTCTGCTTTGGAAAAGCAAAAAGGGTTTCCCCCTTTATAATGTTGGTTTAAACTTTCTGTTTGCCAACATGTAAACATGTGCATGGAATTAAAAATAAGTTGGTTAAAGTAAAACTATTTTAGAGGACAGGAAGCAGTTAGCTTCACCTCAGGTTATAACTATTTTGATATTAAACAGTTGAAAGTTGAGCTGCTTTAGAGGAAGAAATATTTGATTGGTTAGCCCTGCACCCACCAGTTGTATAAGGGCATATTTAACATATTTTAAAATACCTGTTTCTCCCAGATTTTGCATCTGTGAGAAAAGGGATGTGATGAAGGCAGATGGTTGATTGTTACATTAAAGCCCAGTGTGAGAATGCTGTAGCTAAATGTGTGCTCTGCCTTTTGTCAGAGTGATTGAACTCTATCAGCACCGAATTCAGTGGCTGTTGCAGGGCAGCAGAAAGGTAACTTGAACTTTGCAGTATATTTTTAGAATGGAACTCTATAGGCATTATAGAATAAATTAACTTTTGAATACTAGTGAAAAGTGGCTTCCTCTCAATGAATAAGTTGTCTTGGGAAGGAGGTACTGTGATTCATTGGTAAGGGTTAACTGGGAGCCAGTAGGACTTTCTTTTTTTCTTCTTTTTTCTTCCTTGACTTTGTCACTGTATCATCTTTACGCTAAAAAATTTAAAATAAATACCTAATACTTGATTTTAAAATAGTGTTGTACAGAATAAACAGTAAAATTACTAAACTATAGATAAGCAGTGACTTTACAGTGACTTTTTTCTTTCAAGGTGTTCGGTGTTGTAAAAGGAACTAAAGTTGGACTTTTGGTTGATGTGTCTCATTTGAGTTATGGACCTAGACTGTTGGATTTTCAGAAGAACCTCTTGGTAAGTAATAATAAAGCAGATTTTGCCAATTTTAACATACTAATCAAACTTTTGTGGAACTAGAAGCCAGGAACCAAATAGGAAAAAAATCTGCTTAAAATCCTAATATACAATAGAATAGAAATTTTCTGTTGTAGAAAACTATGTTCCAAGTGTCTTTGAAAGTGTAGTATTTGTTAATGTCCAGAAGCAGCATGGGTAATAATGCATTCATAATTTTTTATTTATTAGTGCTTAGTAGATGAACAGCTTTGTTATAAGAAGCAATTGTACTGCCTCTCATTCAGTACGGAAATTTCACCACTGTGGGAGAGTCCAAAAACCATCAATGTTCATGTGTAAGTAAGTTAATTTCTCTGAAAAATAAAGGTGTTTCAAACAAGGCCTCCATTTAATTTGAGCAATCCCTTGTAGGTAATAGTGTTTTTCATCTTGTGCCTGCAGGGATTTTAAGAGGGGAGAAAAGCAATGAATTTGGCATGCAGTCAGTGGCTTCCAGATGGTTGTACATGTATGAAATATCTTAGCTCCTCCTGTGGGTTGTAATAATCTTTGTGATCTATCTTATTTAGCACCTGCACATATTGTTTTCCTTTTTTCCTTCTCCTAGGCTGCATGAAGCAAGACAGTGGATACAAGAGCTGGAGCCTGGTCGGGGCTGTAATTTGCTGAAAGCCTTAAGGCACGTCCTTACAATGAAAGAACTGAATTCCTTGGTTCTTGTTGTAGGAAGCTGGTAAGTTAATTATCTGTCTGAACAACCAGATTTAAATTGAGTATAAGACTGGTACAAGAAACTGACTTGATACAAAAATAAATAGAAAATTTAAGATGCAAGTTTTACGTATTTCTAGTTTATACTGTTGCATTCCTTTATTTCTTCCCTTTTTTACTATTTATAAATCTTCTCTTTTCTGGTATGAAGCTGTGTTTTTCCTTTGCAGATCACTTATCACAGTAATCTATTGAGAGCCTGCTAGCTCTAATTTTACATCAATTAAGTGTCATTAAGGATGTCACTGAAAGAGTCCACACCTCTGGGAAGATTAGAGCATAGGATAGATTTTGCTGTAAAATAGCATTCAAAGATTGTCTTCTCTCTGTCATCTTAGTAGTGCTGATGGAGAACTTAAAACATCTGATTAAATAAATGAAACCAGATGAGATTATATAAATTATGGACTTAAATTCTGCAGTTCTACTGTCATCATTTGAAAATTGCAATATTGGAGTTGGGATTACAAGGAAAAGACTACAATAAGGATTCTAGGAATGTTACCTTACTCCTAGTTTACTATTTGTATTTTATTTTAAATGTACAGAAAGGGATGGTGTAAGCTTGGCAAGATTGATACTTAGGGTAATTGAACTTAAATTTCAGGTAAGTTATTGAACACACAGTCTTGATTAAAAGGTTCCAAGTTTTGCTTAGGTCTGCTCTGAATAGAAAACAGAAGTTTATACCATGTGGAAAATTCCTTAATTTCTGTCCCTGGCAGAAGTGTAGCTGGAAGGAAAGGTTTTCACCAGCTGTCAGAACTCAGGAAGTGAAAGCTGTGTGGGACACTAAGTTCTAAACATAAAGCAAAGTTTTACTTCCTTTGGTGCCTTGGGAAATAGGGCATCCTTACATATTACAGTTGAAAGGTTTTCTATCACAGGAGCCAAAGCCACAACTCCTGATTTTTAGCTTCCAGGGCTAGCAGGGAATACTTGAGAACATTTCATTCACAAGCTGTTATGAATAGGAATAGAATCTTAGTGGGTTTGTTACCATTCAGGTTTTCAGGATAGAACCAAACTCCAGTAGTGATACCTCAGTAATGGTTGAAAGAGGGAGAGAAGGTCCCTCCAAAAGCATGGTAATGCTAAATAACTAAATAATTCCCATGATTTATTATTTCTCTCCCAGGTTTTCTTCCATGTCTTCTTCAGTATGGCCTTTTCTTTTCCATTTGATTGCTGCCATTGTTAATATATTTTTTTCTTTACTTTTTTTAATCAGCCCTGACCAGTCTTTTGAAATTTTATGTGCTTATGCTGAGCAGTGTGTGCTGGGGAGAAAACTGCAGATTCACACTGTTACATATGATTGCAGCAACCCTGCTCTTCTTGTAAGTAATTGTGTTAATACTTAACTTCCTTAAGTGCCCTGTGGCTTTTTTTCCTATTCAGCTGTAATGCCTTGTCTCATAAACTTGTGGGGAAGGTAACCTAGTCATTAGAGTTCTTGAACCAGTGCTGTATTCTCTTCAGAGCAGATCTGCACACATGAAAAAATTGTTTGGAGCATCGTCTTGTAACTTTCCTTACTGACTTAGTTTTTCAGCCATATTAAAATAAGACTGGTAAGCAAATGATGGAAATGTAATTATTTTGGCTTTCTCACTGCATGGTCCTCAAAGATTCTTTTTCTGTCTCTACTGAGAATGGAATACTGAAAACCCACATTACCAAAAGAGAGCACCAGGTCAAAGTAAATATTTCTCCTCCCGTTTTTATATGTAGGCAGTTCTAAAGAAGCTTGCAGAAGCTGTAAGAGGCCGTTACCATTGCTACTCTTCCAAGGGAGAGGTAGGTGACCGGTAGAGACACAAAACTTTTTTCTCTCTTTTGATGATTCTTCATTTTGGGAAGGTAAAATAATTATCACCTGAGTAGAAGTTGATAGTAGGACTTGGTGCTGAAAGTCTCTGTCATAGAAATGCTGAGGATGTGGTCAATAAACCTGTGGTTAATTCTTTCTACAACTGAAAGCATTTTCTAAAAGTCCAATAAATTTTGCAGTTATTTTTTACTGACTTATAGTATAAAAGTATAAAGTCAGTTTTTTACTGACTTACAATATAAAAGCAGTGCCTTACTGCAGAGTGATTCAAAGTAATAAAGTAATGTCTTGTTTATAAATGATTACTAATTTATATGCAGTGCATTAGATACATTTACACTCAATTCTGCTATGCCAGGCAGTCTTGTATTGATGTTTGCTCAGTAAAGTAAGAAAGCTGCTTTCAGTTGGTGTTTGAACAGTAGTTAACTTATTTTTCCCCATTTGTTTTTATATTTGCAGAATTTTGATAGCAGTGATTTTCATCTGCTACTTCAGGAATCCCAGAAGGCTAAGGACCTACTCAAGAACATCAAACAGACTTCTCAAAGAAGAGTTGGTGGCTTGCTTAGTAGTAAAAGAGCAGATGTATGTATCTTTTTATTTTCAGATGTACTTTGAATAATCAGGATTAGAAATTTTAAATGTTCACAATATGAAAAAACATTATGTGATTGATCAGCTATTTTGATATGTGAACTTTGAATATTCTGTATTGAACATCCATTGTAAGAGCAAATTAAGAACAAAATCAGTAAAGGAGACATTTTGCTAAACATCTCCAAAATGCATGAAAAGAACATTGTCGTGTGATCATAATGGGAATCTAAGGATCACTAGCCTAACTCTATGCATGAGCATTCAAATGAAGTTCCAACAGTACTTTAAATTGGTGAAAAGATATTCTATGTGATTTAGTTGAACATTTAAATCAACTGCAATCTTCTAAGGGCTTGTCTTGGTAGCACTGTTATACAAGTCTGTCAGGAATGTTTTTGTTAGCAAAATAATCTGTTCTCTGTCACAGCCACTGTAGGTACTTGTGTAATGTGGGCAAGTCTGATCTGAAGAGGGGCTGAAAGCTCACGTTGGGTATCCTTGTGTATCCTGGACATCTGACTTGAGATATTCCAGACAGGAGGCAAAGTAGTCATTTGTGAATACAATTTCTAATTATTTTTCCCCTCATCCTTCCTATGCTGTACATATTTATTTTTCTCTCTCTTCCAACATCATAGTTGCTAAGGACTGTGTAGACTACATATGGAACAGAAGTCACTCTGAAATGACTTAGAAAGTTCTATATTCCCAGTAAAAGCCCATTTTTAGGAGGACCAATGATAGCTGTTTTCAAAGTGTTTTGCTTGTTGAACTCCCAGCTCTTTGGTTTTAATTATGTTCACCAGGATTCCATGGATATTTTAGATTGAGGGTAAAAATAAATTATGCTAAAACTTGCAAGAGCTTTTCTTAAAATCCATTTTAGGTTTCCAGAGCATTTGCCAATACAGCACCTTCCAGCTTCTTCCCAAAGCCCCCAAAGCACAAAGGACCATTAGTTATTCAAACACCAGGCATCCTGGCCAAAACCTCAGCAGACTGGTTAAAGACATATGGATTGAAAGGTAGCACAGAAAGGAAAGCTTAACAGGTATGAAACGTGAATTAAAGACAGAATATGTGTTTTATTTAATGTAATTGTTTCTTCCTATAGCTAAAAAGTTAGACCTTTATCAAGTTTTGGCTCCCAATGCTTTCTCTCCTGTGGAAGGTTTTGTGCCTATTCTTAGGAAAACAGTATCATCAACTCTACATGAGGCAAGTGATAAACCTTTTTTCATGGGTTTGTGGTTTTTTTTCTTTCTATTGCTACATTTTTCTAATTAAAATCAGTACTTTATAAGTTATCTGAAATTCTGTGTGCTGAAATTTGAGTGACAGATTCAAATCAAATACTTATGTCATTCTTGAGAATGACTCAGGAGGAAATTCCATGTTAGACTATCTTATGCTGGGTTCTGTAAACAGTTAACTCTATATATTCTTCTAGAAAGTGATGATGCAGTTTGAATGGTATGATGGAACTGTGAAAAATGTCCATGTTGACCTGCCAGTATTGTACAACTATCAGGTGAGCTGTCTATCATGATGTGGCCTTGTCAGGGCTAGACTACCTTCTAATTATTCCTCATTAATTGTCTTGTTAGCTAAGCACTGCAGGGACTCATGTGCAGACAGCTGTCCACGTAAGTCTGCAGCCACTGGAATTCTTGCAGCCAGGAGTGATTCTTGAGGATTTCCTCCTAGATCAGAATATGCAGATCATCGGAGAGTGGGACAAGTTTAATAGAAGAGAAGCTGTTTGGGGGTATTGGCAACGAGGGTTTGCTCTATGGTGGTCAGTCAGTCCTTTTCCTTTCCCACTTCACTGGCAGTGCTGACAAAGGGCTGTGGGAATGTTTCCAGGCAGGGCAGATAATTCATTGAAGTGGGAGTGATGAGAAGTCTGTGGAACTCTACAGCCAGACCCAAAGGAGAGTGTGAAGTGGCTGAAGTGAAAAGCAGCTTCTGTGGCTCCTTGCTCACTGGGACATGCTTGTGTTTTGTGCTCCAAAACATGCTAAATTACAGCTTTATTTCAGAGTTCAGTGCCCTTTTCTAGCTTGATATGCCCTCATATAATGCCTACATATACTTGGAAAGGTCATGGTGTATAGAGTTTGGATAAATTACCTTAATATCAACTTGATACTACGTTAAACAATTATGTGTTTGAGATTATTGTGTTTATGTTAAATTATGTGTTTTGTTATGAACACTGCCTAAAATGCTATTGAAGAAAGGGTAAGCTTGCAAAAACTGTGTTTTTAAAGTTCTTTTTTTTGTTTTCTTGATATGCCTGACCACTATTTTGGGATGTGCTGGTAAGAGCAAAAGTGAAGATACAGACCTTTAGATTCTTTGTAGTTTTTTTATCACTGTGTCATGGACTGTGTTCTCTTAGCTGTGCTAAAAATGAAATGTCTCTGTCTAAATGAATGAAAATCTTTTTTATTTTTTCACTACTATGCTGTCATGTTATTCCTGTATTAAGCATTTGACAATAAAAGACGAACTTTCTATTTTTAACATAAATTTTCTTTATTTATGCGTAGAAAATCCTTGCTAAAATGGTAGGAATCTATGAGAGACGAATTGACTGGCTGTCTGTTGCTAGCAGAAGAATATGGGGAAGTGTTTGTGAAAGAAGGTATTGTATTTGATTTTGGGGGGGTTTGTGAGGTTTGAAGTCTTGATGTGTTTGACGACCATGTTTATTTACATTTTGTCTGAGGCCTTACTCAACCTCAGTTGCACATCTGCTCTTTTTCCTGTTTACAAACCTTGAATATGAAGTTTCAGACAAAAGGAAGGTAGCTGAGGCCCCTGTTACTAGAGATTTCCTTGCTCATTGATTAAGGGTTGAATTAGCTCATCTGGCCACTGTATTGTGCTGGGAACTCACACCCCACTGACTGTCCATCACATCTGTGGGTCTTTTCAACACTCCTGCTCCCAAATCATCCTGTCCATTAGCTGTGACCATCCTGCATTGTCTCTGCAAGCAAGACTTAAAACTGACCCTGCTGAGAAGCTCATCATTAGCTTTCCTCAGAACAGGTAACGTCAGTCACTCCATACCTGAGCAACCACTCTGGCACTGACGTGCTGAGAGCTTAACCATTTCTCTTTGGAGTGATATTGCACGTGTTCCTGGAGTGTTGGCTGGGAAGGGACAGTGAAGGATCCAACATCTCTCCTTGCTGGCAGACATCCATGAGTTCCGGGAGGGTTTTAGATACTCAAGTACAGAGAAGGAGGAGGACCTGTTTGGGGTTCAGCAGCCATTGTGGCACTTCAAGTCACCAGTTCCCTGATTATGCCATAGTTTAAGAAAGATAGAAGTTTCCTTTACTGTTACTTTTTTTATGTTTTAAATCTCACCTAATGTTTTGCAGATTTTTTTTTAAATATAGATTCAGTGTTTATACATTTGCTAGAAGATACTTCCCCTGACAAGGGTGCACTGAAGATAAGAATACATAATTAAATAAGATTTTTTTCACTTTTTTAATGAATAACCTGTTTTTATATAGGGTGGTTATACTTGTTGATATATCAGTGACAAACTCTACGTGCATCTCTCATATCCAACATTCTCTGCGCCTTGTACTTGAGGAACAAATGTCAAGTAAGGATTGCTTCAATATTATAGCGTAAGTAACTGCTCAAGAGTCTTCTAAAATAATTGCAGTGCATTGCAAGGAAAGAAGCATGCTGAGAGATTGTAGTTACTAATGGACATATTTTAGATTTTTCATTGTATGTAACATTTTTTAATGAAGTAATTGCAAGCCTAGCACTGATTTGTCCTTATTGAGTGAGTACATGGGTCAGATGTACAGAGACCAGATTAGTAATTAAAAGTCACTGTTTTGGGTGAGGCTCACTGGAACTGATTGCATCATACCTGTAACAAATACTCATCCTGCTCTATTGTTCATAACAGTATTCATTTACCTGTCAGAAACTTACTGGATGAGGATTTTGATGTCTCAGGTACCATAACTGAGAGCACCCTTTAAATTTTACAGGAACTCCAATACTGTTTGATACATTGTAGTGCTAAAATTCTGTACTCAGCACTGGTAGGCAGCAACATGTGGCACAACTGCTGGGCAGGTGGCTGGCGGGTAAAAGTAGGAGCCAGCAGCTCGTGGAGTTCCAAACGTGGTGTGAGAACAGAGCCCTTATCTCACAAGAAAGATACAGGCAGCATCTGAGGGCTGGAGTTCCTTTTTCACAATCCTTCCACGGAGCTTTTCCCAGCTCATGTAGAATCCTGTTCAGGAAAAAAAAATCAGACAAACCTTGGGTGATGGGCAAATGTGGATAATTAAATGGTTTGAAATAGAAAATAGTTGGCATCGGTCAATTTTATGCCTGTAATATCCCAAATGAGATTTTTCTTTTTCAGTGAATTTATTGCATCTTTTTGCTTGTTCTAAACCATAATCTGAAAACTAATTGCTGTTATCTTTCCATGAAAGATTTGGAAGTGACATAGTGCCTTGGCAGCAGGAACTGCTTCCTTCCCAACCAGAAAACTTAGAAAAGGCTTGGAGGTAGGATTAAATAATTATCCCATGTATGTGAATGCCACAGAGAAAAATTTCAAAAATTTTAGACTCCAGTGCAGTTTAAGATACTTGGTTCTCTTTAGTGCAGTTTAAGATACTTGGTTCTCTTTATTGCTTTAAACAGAAGCAAAAAGTTTTGTTTCTCCATTCTTTGAACTGTAAACATCTTGGTTCAGGTGGGTGTTGAGCTTGCAGTGCAAGGGCAGTAGAAATTTCTTGAGTGCCCTCCGGAGAGCTGTGGAAGTTGACTTCAAAGACAAAGATAAACACCAATCACAGGGACTCTACCTGCTGACTACTGGAATACCTGATCAGGAAACAGTGAGTGTCATTATAGACAACTCTTCTCTAAGTTCCTATCAAAACTAATCTCAATTTTTTCTCTTTTTTTCCCATCTTTTTTTTGCTTATGGCTAGTCATCACAGTCCATTGGCAGAATATTCCTCCTTACATAACTAAGGCAGCACAACTGTCAGGATCCCAGACTTCCATTTCTGCAATTGCTAGTCATGTATAGGAGGTAGCAGTTATTAATTATAGGTGAATTATAGAAAATTCAAGATGTGCTTTTAGAATTCCTTCGCACTCCAGTTCTGGACATCATTTCCCTGCAGATCCCTGAATTTGAACAAGCTGATTTTTTGTATTTTATCATTTCCTTACAACTCATGGGAACAAAGACAAATAATTTTCCAGCAAACCTCCATAGCACGCTATGTAGAGACAGCTCCTGTTTTTATCACACTGGTCCCTTGCCTGGATGCACGTTTGTAGTGCATGTGCCCTGTGGCTGGTGAGCTGCATGCACAGCCTTGAGTTTCTCCATGTGTGCAGTGAGGTGTCTCCTGCTTTGTTACCAAACCTCTGGCATTCTGGGCAAATCTAGGAATAAAGCCCATATGGTTGACAGGAAAACGAGGGATGTGCACCCAAAGCCAAAGGGACACTTTCACCCTGGCTAACTTGGTGTCCACGATCTCTGTCTTTGATTCCCAAATCTACCCCACCTCAGCTCTTGGCTGCACTAGAGCTGTTGCCACTGTTGCCAGCAATGGTGACAATTGTTGTGTACCTGCATGGGTTGGGCTCCTCAGGGGATGTTCCTGTGCTGAATTGCTCCTGTTGGGAGGATTTGTACATCAGTCAGGAACCAGTGGAGTAGATGGAAGCTTGTCTGAGGTAGAGGCTCACACTGATGTTCCTTTTCTCTGTCTCACAGCACACAGTCAGTGCTTATGTGGCTGAGGCTTGCAGAGGGTTTGATTTACAGCTCCATGTCTGTCTGTTCAGTGTACTGGAGGGCTCTGACTCCAGTGGGATTGCTCCAGCCCGCTATGCCAGCCCAAGGGAAACTGCCAATGCTTTTAAAGAAATTGTCCAGGCAGCCAACGGGAGGTTTCACTGGTTTGGAGAAGCAGGTATGAGAAAAGGAAAGTCAGCATGTATTTCTTTTTCATTAATGAAATAATATTAATTAATGCTTTTTTACTCCCAAATCAAGTAGCTTACTTTTTTAGGATATGCTAATGCTGGCCTAGCACTGAGATATAAACACAGGTCATAGCTTTATCGGGACTTCCAATCACATTGCAGAATGTTATAATGTAGCCTTAATGAAGGAATTTGTTTGGGGATTTTTTTCTATTTGAATTTACCAGTTTCTGTTAGCCTTTTTAAAGATGCTCATTTAAAATATAGTTGCTAATATGGTAGGTCCAGATGGTCAGGCTTGCAGGAAACAAATTCATTTTGATTCTTTGTGTTGGCATTTAGCATGTTCTATAAATTCTTGTGCATTTTAAAAAAATACTTATTTTGTACACTTTAAAAAAACCATGCTAATTAGCATCTATTTGATTATCAGGTATTTTTGAAAGTGATGATATTACCAGTATTATATCTGAAATGGAAAAAGCAAAGAACTACTCCCAAAAGGTATGAATTACATAGAACTTTTTAGATTACGTGTTTCTTCCTAGAAGAATTCAACAGGGTTTGTTCAGCTGACAATTCAGGAGACTGGACAAAATCCTTTTATGATGAGCAGGAATGTCCTAGACTGTGAGAATAGTGACCATAGAGTAAAGATGGACTAGAAAGCAGCTGTACAAGAGCACTGCAGTGACTGGTGTTGGAGTAACCATGATTCCTTACCAAATACAAAGAGTTTACAGGTCAGGTGATTCCCCTTTTTGTTGCCAATCCTGTGATGAATTCGTTTCAAGTAAATTAATTCTTCATTATAATAAAGTTATATATGTTATGTACAAATGAATAATACTACATTCTTGTAAGTCCCAGTGTAGGGAGGGCTTGTCATTAGCATGAAACCTTTGCCAGTTCTAAAACAAGCTGTTTTCTCAAGTGTACAGAGGGTGTAGAACTAGACTGTATCTCCCCATATTCCATGCACATGACTTCTTTCCAAAAATATCTAACAAAATACCTGAGGCAGCATAGCCAGCCTGGCAGTGTGGGAGTTGTTTCTTCTCAAAGTGTGAATAGAAAGAGATGTGCATGAAGAACCTTGTCCAGAGGGCTGAGCACCCTGTTGGGTGCAAGTCTGAGTCACAAAAGCCAGACTTGTTTAAGAGAAGAGCTGGTGGCTATTCAATGACACCTTAAAATATTTTGCTATCATTTAATAGTTGCATATACTTGGTTCACCATCTTCCAGTTTGTTCCAGCCTTGGTCTCTGTGCACTGCTGCCTTTGCTTTGGTCTGTTTGCCAGAGCAGGAAGGGTTTCCATACAGTTTGAGCAAGCACAGCACAAAGGGGTTTCTGTTCAGTTAGAGGTGTTAAGCATTATCAGACGGGAATTTTATTTATTATTGTAGCAGTAAATACAAAATATCCATCTGTGAAACATCATTTACTTAAATTTCATTTACATGAATTACTAAACAATGTGAATTTCCATCTCAGTGTGCATTCCTAGTGGAGTCCTTAAAGCAACGCTCAGTGAATCAGTCTGTGAAACCCCTGGCACCAGAAGGAGACTCAAAGGTGCTTGTGAAGAAGGAGAGAAAAAAGCCACAGAAGGTGCCATCTCCTAAACCCACAGCTGTGAGCCTGGCTGGAATGGTTTGAAATGGTCCCATTTTTAAAATGCTGTGTGTTAATTAGAGATCCTACCCAGCTATTGGATGCTCCTCTTGTGAGAGAAGTGCTCAGCTGAAAATTTGAAGAAATATAAAAACAGCACTGTGATAGTGCTTTGAATTGATGTTTGCATTCAAAAATGCTACATATTCCAAAAAGTGCATCTTACTAACTCCTGCTAAGTAATTCATTATAATGGAACCACACTGTAGTGTCAAAAGGTGTCTAAATAACCCTTCCTCTCACCTTAATAAAGAAATGCTTAGTGAAAACAAAGGCAAAGCAGAAATGTTCTTTACCAAATTACATCTATTTTGCAAGACCTTCTATAAGGTACTGAATTTTATGGTGTTCAGCTCATTTACAGATGAGACAGCTGCAGCTCAGTAGGAGGTCTTTGGCCTCACAGACAGCCAGCATAAAACAAGAACAGGATTCAGGATGTTTCCTGCCTCCTGAGTTTATTTCCATGGAGTTACACTCCTGAGTCCCTTGGGATTTTGCTGGTGTTTTCTTTGTTAATTTGGGCTGTGTGTACATCTCTTTAGAGTAGGTGTGCAGATCTGTAATATGCATGAAGGGCCAGTGCTCACTGGAATTGTCGGGCCTCGTCTTTCAAATGGGAATGGCAGTGTAGGTGTGGGAATGTGGGAAATGGGAATGTAGGTGTGGGAATGTTGCAAAGGCTTTGTAGGTCTTCCAGGCTGTTTTATCAGAAGTGACATATTCTCAACACCTCTTCACAAATGTAGGAGAAACTAATTACTCAGAGATGACAATAGAGCATAGTTTTGCAGGGATTCAGCTTGTAGAAAACTGGTACAGGGTGGTCTGTAGCTGTTTGGTGATGTTTATAGTAGAGCTGTGTGTTAAATTAGATGTCAGTTGCTTGAAGGCTCAGTGTCACAGCAGATCTTATCCTCCAGTAGGGTTAAACAAGTGCTTGTGTTGTTTAGCACACTGCTCAACCCCTAGAGGGATAAGGAGAAATTACTGGTGTCAGCACTAGATTTCCAATATTCAGTGCAATGCTGAGGAAGGTACTAAATACTGTATTCTATAAAGCAAGGCCATTACCATACTAGACTGCTCCTTCAGGTGGCAAAAATGGTGCAAACTCCTCTCACTGTAGATGTAAGTCTTCTGTATGGCAGCAGATAATATTGGCAAGATAATTAAAACAGAGCAATTAGAGTTACTTAACCCAGCAAGAAACTGCAAATTAATGTGTTGTCATGGCAATCTGCTGATTTGCCAAAGCCAGAGTAAAGCAGGAATTAAAGAATAAAGAGGAATAGTTCCAGGTTAGAATAATGCAGATATGATCCAGCTGAAACACTTTCTACATTTATTTTTTTGTTATTGAAGGTGATTAAGGATGTTAAAGACAGCCATGGTGCAGAGAGAAATACTCCTGTGAGAGTACTGCCCTGGCGTCCTCCTAGTGCCAAAGCAGAAATTCCACCAGGTCTGTATGGATTGGGGGCTTTTTGTCTTCAGTTTCTTCTGTGTTTTGCTTTAAAAACAGTATTTAAATTAGAGATTTAAATTAAGTTTTTAGAAACACTTGGAATTGTGATCTCTAATCAGATTTATAGGAAACATTGTGTTTGTTTTGGAATTCCTTTGGGATGAGTTGTAGCTGTAATTTATATATTTGTGGAGGTTCTGGTTCCATTTCTATGAAAGCTTCTTAAGTAGTGCTGTAATATGATTTTTCTTAATCAGTATGTAAGAAAATGAAGCATTTATATTGTGGTAATAGGAATATATGAAGAGAAGAGCAGGGTTGAGTTCTTCTCATATAAGAGTTTTATCCAGCTAAACTAAATTAATGGGTTTTTCTTATCTATTATTTACTTGTAGCACAAGCAGTAAAAGAATGGCCTCAGACTGGGAGTAAAGGAAAGCACAAACCAAGGAAGCAGCCAGAGCTCTCTGTGTCTGTGTTTTACACTGAAGAAGGAAGAAGTGTGGGTATGTGTTGTCAGGATAGGATGGGTGAAGCCCGTTCCTTATCAGCACTGTTATTAGAAAACTGGCAGGAAGGTAAGTCCCTGATAACCAGTGTGCCTTAAACAGTGAGTGGGAGAGAGTTTCACTTATCAAATAGTGGGAAGGATTTTTAGTTTGGGTGCAGGTGGGTGGCTCTTTTTGCCTGGTTTTTTTTTTGTTGGGGTTTTTCTTTTGTAAAGTCCTTTGGGATCTTTTGGTCAAAGGTGCTCCAAGGAAAAATGCTGTGATTATGATTTAGATGATTACAGAATATTGGGTTTGGAATTTTTGGAAGGTGACAATTTTTTTTTAAAAGTGATTTTTTAGGTACTTTGTTCATTTCTTAAATAGGTACAGTATATCAGAAGTATCCAAAGGCAATGTGCCCAAGAAAGTCTGCTTCCTCTGTCACATTGCCAGAGGAGGAGGAGATCTGTTCAAGCAAAGAGGTATTTTTCTCCTTATTAATTAATTTCCATTTTGGAACTATGCATCTGAATTAATGTAAATGTTAATTGTGATTCTATACAGTGTCTTCTTACTTAAACTGTTCTAATATTTGCCAACTATCAATTGCTTTATTTGTTTGTCTTACAAGTGGCTGACCAAGTACAGTATTAAAAAGCTTAAACTGGAATTGCCCAGACTGATGTTTGGTCCAGGCTGTACCCACCAGAAGAAAACTGTGGAGTCTCTGCACAAGAAAGTATCAGCAAAATACTGTTCTATCTTCCCCAGTGCAGAAGTCAATGTAGGTTTTTGCAGATGTCATCACTGAGAAGCTTATTATGTGCATTATTGAAAGACTTTGCATTTGTTTAGTGAATGTTGATTGATGTTTCTGGCTTTCTAGTGTGATGTTCTTTCCATTCTTCCCTGTGCTTTCTAAATCATACTCCTAGTAGAATGCTGGAGAAGGTCTTTAATTCACCACAAAAAACCATTTAGTGTGTTTGAAGTCCAAACTGCGTGTTCTTTAGAACGTGTAATGTCTCCTCTGCTTATACAGCATGAAAAACAGTTTTTAAAATTTAAGTAAAACTTTTCAAAATCATGTGTGAGTTGAAACTGGGAAAATGTTGGCTCTTGATTGTTTCAGTTTATGTAATGACTGGAGAGAAGCACAGACAGTTAAGTGCAAGCAACAGAGCCACTGAATTTTTCTTACCCTATTGCATAGATGTAAAGGCAAAAGTCTCCCTGATTTCTAATGCCAACCTTGCATATATAGCAGCTGAGCTCAGATTTCCTGGAGTAAGATGCTCTTGTACAAACTGAATTTTTCCAGGGGGTTGTGAAGCATCTGCAGTTTCACCCTAAAGAACTGGAAGTCTACACAGAACAACTGGAGAAGGTGTTGCAGCGCTACATCCAGAGAATGCAGTGGCTTCTCTCAGGTACTGGTGTGCAGCTGTGTTTCTGTACAGCACAACTTAAATACACACAAAAAATAGATCTCCACATAAATCTGAACCTCCAATATGAATAAAGGTTCTCTGTCTTGCATTTCATTGAAATTTTAAAGCTTACTTTTGTGAATACAAGAGAATTCAGCATCTGTGGAGCTGGTAAATATCTCGCTTGCTGTCAAATAATTCGTTTCTGCTCTTTGTGTGTTCATGAATACAGAGCAGGAGCTTTCTGTCAACAGAATCTATACAGTAACACACACAAGCAAAATTGGCTTTTCTGCTTCTTTTGCTAAGAGTGTGCCCTGCTTAGAAGTCGAGCATCATTGCTGGTGAAAAGTATTTTGATCTCTCTGTTGCTCATAAAATCTTTGTTGGGAAACAGTTTAACTTTTTGCTGGATTGTAAAGGAGCTACAAATTATTCAATGCAAGTTGCTACGTTTGGGTACTAAATGATGCTTGATACTGCTCAATTTGAAATGGCATAAGACTTTTCTATTTTAACCTTTTAACTACTTAATTGCCACATAGATTAGACTTAATCATGTAGAAATGTACCCAGAATTACCCCTAAAGATTGAAGATTTACATTATGCTCAATAAAATAAGCCCATGAAATAACTCTTAATTAGTTTTAATGTTCTGGCCCAGGGAGCCGAAGATTGTTTGGTACCATTTTAGAAGCCAATGTCTGTGTTTTGATTGACACATCTGGTTCCATGGACCCATATTTGCCACCTATCACAAAAGAACTTGCCTCCCTTATCTGGGAACAGCTGAGAAAAAATAAAGTGAGGTATGGTGAATTACTGATAAAGACTGAAATCTGCACTCATTATTATGTAATCAGATGCTTCATAATTACAGTAATACAGTGCTGAAACACAATTCAAGTAATTGTTATGTGTTAGTGTATAATGTGCGTGTGACAAGAACTGCTTTTTCTGTTGCTTTTACTAGTTTTTAGTTCTAAACTCTCTAAGATCTGAGCCTCTGCCATAGGCTGATGCTGTTCACCCTTTTAGGCTCAGCATTCCCATAGATTTTCTGTTCATGCAAAGTCAGATCTGCTTTTTGACTCTTCCAAGGCTGAAGATCTTAATCCAACACTGGGCTCTTGGATGGGGGGGTTTGGTTGGGTTTGGTTTCTTTTAGTGTTGGCTTTGTGTTTGGTTTTTAAAAATTTTTATTTATTTACTTATTTCAAAACTGGCTTATCCAAAGTGACTCATTGTACTGGTTAGGGTGAAATGTTGTGGGTCATCTTTCTCCTCAGGTTCAACCTGCTGAGATTTGCAGAAAATCCAGAGAGCTGGAAGGAGTGTCTTGTAGAGGCCACTGATGAAAGCTGCCATGAGGCTGTGCAGTGGGCTTCCACCTGCCGTGCTCATGGCCACTCCTGCATCCTCGCAGCTTTACAGGTTGGTGTGCCACAGCTGGGAGATCACAGCCTGTCTTGTGGTGCTGCAACACTTCCACCTGACTGGTAACATTCTAGGAAAATTAGTATCTCAAAGTGTACAACACTTTTATGTGCAAGTCACTCAACAGTTTAGAAATCAAGTCACTGTTTCTGGCCCCAGGGCTCATAGGTACTCGAATTAATGTCTCATACTCAGTTTTTTTAAAAAGTCAGATATCAATAGTTTTGTTAATATTTGTGTTCAAAGAATACTGGAGAGGGAAAATAGGCAGTTGCTCAGAATTAAGTTTATGTATAACTGTGGCTTTGAGATGTTGCTCTGACCCAAACAGGGATTTTAAATAAGCAGTGTTTGTTGGAATCTCAGGGGTTTTGAGTACAATTATTGAACTTCAGTAACAGGTGAAGAAACTTTTCTCCTGTAAAAATTCTCAGTGTAGAAATTAACTAGTAATAGTAACTTAAAACTGCACTTGCAATTTCATGAGATTTAAAATTGGAATCAGAAATGTTGCCTTTAATGAATGATTCTTCTTCCAGACATCCTTGCACAGTCTCTAGGTAAATGTTACGGCGTTGATCATGAATCAGGTCCAGCAGAGCTGTCAGGCATGTGTGTGGTACAGAGATGTCCACTGAGTCAACTACTGTAGCAAATTTTCATAATATTCATTCAAGTCCTAGTGAGCCTGATTTTCAGACGTTAAACGTCTTTAACTCCCACAAAATATGATGTAAAAATCTTTTGTCAGTAGTTCTCCAAAACCAGTTAATTTTCTCATTTCAATGAGCCAATTTTTGGCAATGCCCTGCTTATAAATATGTTGTCTTATGCTACAAATTATCTACTTAAATTTTCAGATTTATATCCTCGATCTCCTTCCTAATTAGTGAAAATGAAAAGACAAAATTAAGTTGATTAATGATGTGGCAAATACAAAACTATCTTAAATCATTGGAATGGTGTTTTTGTTCTGAAGTATAACTTTTCATATGAATGTACTGATTATTTAAGCTTATTTTCTGCTTTTCAGAAGGCTCTCAGTTTCCAGGGTGTAGAGGCACTGTATCTATTGACTGATGGAAAACCAGACACCAGTTGCAGTCTGATTTTGAAAGAAATTGAAGGATTGAGAAAGAAACAAGATATTAAAATCCACACCATTTGTTTTAGCTGTGCAGACAGGTATATGATACTTCACAAGAACAACAAAAAACTCTTAAAATTACTGCTTTATTTATTGTCAGAAATCTGTGCTACCGTGATGGTAATGGGGAAGGTTGTTCTGACACAGGTAAATGCCACATGGTCTACATTTCATACAGAAATTTATAATCATGTCCTCCAGTCTGTTTGTTTTGGAGGAATTCTTAGAAATTCCTTTGCTGTTGCTTTTGGAGAAATAATTTTCATAAGTAGCTTCCTGCTTTGTTGTTAACAGAGGAGCTGCTGAATTCCTGCAGAAGCTTGCTTCCCAAACAGGAGGGCGCTTCCACTGCAGCTCTGGAGGTGAAGATGGACAATTAGCAGCACACAGAATATTGACAGAGGGGCTGGATGATGAAGATGTACGTTAAATAAATCAGTTTGTTTTGTTTCGTTGCAACTTAGTTCTTCATCAGTACAGAAACTTCAGTAAAAAAAGATAAGGAAAAAAATAACACAAAACTTCTAAGATATTTCACATTGAATCCAAAAGGAGAACTGTGAATATCTGTTTTTGCCTTTCTGCTAACTGCCTTGGTGAGGGGCCCAAGCCCATGAAAGGAATACATAAGTGCAATATAGGTGTTGAAAAAGAAGTGAAAAATATATTGTGTGCCTGGATCTGGTTTTTAAGTTAACTTTAGCTTTTACTGTGTCTTCTTTGTCTTCTTATCCTTGCCATTTTATGTTTCATTTAATTGTAAAATCCTTATACAGTGCTTAGCACATTAATTCTTCAGCATGAGACCTCAAGGATTGCCACAGCAGAAAAATGTTACTGAACAGAACCAGGTTCAATCTAGGCTTGCTCTGCTCTCCCCTTGTAAGACCAAGACCTTCTCTGCAAGTAGGGAAATTTAGAGCCTAGGCTCAGTTGATTAAATTGGTGAAACAGAAAATAATAAATAGGTGCAAGTTAAGCTGAAATAACTTTTTAACTATGTTTTCAGGATCCAGTTTTCCCTGACTTTGAAGGAGATGATTTAAAGAAACTTACTCAAGAAGTAGCAAAAGCTAGAAGTTTCTTAAAGCAGGCAAAATCTTGGAGGTGAGTATTTATCAAGAATCATTGTATTTATTGTTTCATGGAATGAAGACAAGAATATCTGACTCCCAATGTCTGTTATATAAAAAATAATCTGGAGAATTGTCTAGAATATGAGTGACAGACAATTAAATTGTATTGATCCCTATGTTTCTTCATTGTTATCCTTCCTAACTGCCAATCCAGAACCAGAAAGCAGCAGTTCAATAGGAAGAGCAGGCAAAAGTACCTGCAAAGAGCTTTAAAAAGCATTATACCTCCACAAAGGCTCCCAGGTACTCTCTGCCTCTGGGAAAAACTGCTGTCATTCTTTGGGGTTTGTTTTTCTTTCAAACAGATTATTGCTTGAAAAATGGAACACAAACCAAAAGGGCAATTCTGGCTTTCAAAAAAGTGCTCAGGTAAATAGTCACCACATTCACATAATGGTTTATGTATAGTTATGTACAGTTCATGTATTTCAGTAGAAGGGTAATATTTTGTTAAATGTATTAATTTCTAGCAGTGACTTTTTCCAAAGCTGAAACCATTTGTAGTGATTTTAGTTCTTAGCTGAGATAGTTCTCTTTGAGCTGTTCTTTGGTTATATTGGGTTTTACTGTGGACTGTGTTTGGGGTGTAAAGAGCAAGGCAGATGTGTATTTGTAGTCATTAATGGTCTAGCAAGCAGTTAAGCACATTAGAGCTTTAGACCCAGATGTAGTGGCTGTAATAACAATTGCTGCATGATTTATCTGTTAAATGAGCAAGGCTGACTGAAAAAAGACCTCACTCATAGTAAAGACAGCCTCAGCAAACATGGGACTGTCATTACAGAGTGCTGGGAGAGGCAGCTTGGGCAAACTAAACCTCTCACACAGCCAACCTGCTGCTTTTCAATTGGCAAAGTAAAAACCACAGGAAAAGAGAAATTGCTGGGTGGAAGCACTTTCTCAGGGTTAAACAAGACAGAAGCATTTGTCACAGAGCTGTTTGAGGAAAAGCAGTGAACACACAGACAACTGCAGAGTTGCACTAGAGAATGCTGGCCTGCCAAGATATTCATCACGGATTTGGGTAAGGCAGATATACAGCAAGACTGGTTTTTTAAAATCCTTGTTTCTACAGCTGTAGTTTGTATTTTGGTTTAAAAACATTGCCCAGTCATTCAAATAGGAAAAAAAGAAATCCAATCTGACCTGCTGGTTAAGAATGCCTGGTTTATGGAGACTGGAACCTGGAGCCTGGTGTGCAAGGGTGTGCAGAATTCAGCATTTAAGAGCTGATCACTCACAGGAGCTGCTTGGAGAGGAAGTGGATATAAAACCATCCTGCAGGAGCAAGGAAGTTGCTACAGGCATGCAGAGATAAAGGTGTTCCACAGCTGTCTCTGTCTTTCAGCATTCCAAGGCAAACTGTATTGCTAGTGAAGTATATAGGAAGGCATTCCTGTTAAATGCTCTAGAAAGTGCCCAGCACTGTAGCCCCATTAAACATGTAATGAAACTTGATTACTTCCAGTTGTATTGGTTTTCCATTACTATCTTGTCAATGGTGAGCCTGTGCAGTTTATATATTTCGAGTTTTCTTTTAAAAAGTATTCGTGTGCTTCACTTGTAGGATTAAATTTTAGACGAAGAAAAGATGCTGAAGAGGTTTGGAATCCTACCCTTAACCTGCTTCTTTTCAAAGTGTGCTCAGAGCTTCCAGCTTCAAGCAGAAAGAAAGATTTATTCTTTGTTGTCACAACTGCTGGCAAGCCAAGAAGTTGCAGATGATAAATGCTGCACTGACTCCACTTGCAGATTTTGCAGGATTCAAAGTAAATCAAGCCCTGAACTCTATGAAGTTTAAATATAAGTACAGGATAGTTTTCAGTATAGCTAATACAAATTTTTAAAGTGTATGTATTTCTAATATAATCAGTAGTTATATAGGGTCCCTACTTTTGTTTCTCTTCTACTGCATCATATTAATAATTTCTTCAATTAGTTGCTGGTATGTCTAAATATCCTTTTTTTGTCAGTTGGTTTAAGACTTCTTTGCTGGTGCTTATTATCCCTAAGAGATGGGACAGATGTCTGTGATGTTAGGAATAGAATTCTTTATGCCAGTTTTGCTTAGAAAGTCCAAGAAATAACCTTAGTGCAGAAAACAAAGCTTGTAATTCATGTTTTAGCACAGAGACGTTTTGCTAATAATTATTTCAACTCTTTGCTTTTCATGTTGGCAGCAAAGAAGGATGTAGAGCTGATGATTCAGAAATCATCAGACATGCAAGAAAGTAATACCCTGTTGCTGATGTAGCCTGGTTATGTTTGTATAACCAGACACTGCCAATCTTCTGAGCAATCCTGTTCTTACATATTTCCTGTCTAGAATGATTAAAAATATTTGCCAGTACCAGTTGATTTATGAAATATACTTGTTTTTTACTGGTGTCTGTAATGACAGCTCACTAGTATTTTGTAGATGTTCACTGTTGCCTTTTAAGGGTTAGAAATTCATCTCAGGTGTTTAATATATGTAATATAATAAAAATTGATTCAGACTTCGAAATTTAGATACTTGATCTGCATTTATTCAGGAGCCATTTGCATCTCCTGAGTGCCAGCTTATAGGGATGACTGGATATACTGTGATATGTATAAAGATTGTGTCTTTTCTGCCCCTTTATCTCTTTTGTCTCTATAAAGAATTAAGAATTATTTCAATCATAAATGTATCTATTTAGTGTTGTATGCTCTGAACCAGGTGACTCCTTCCTTCCCTGTTAGTAGGAATCCAGCCTATACTGGAATACTGCAGTTAAACTGGTACCTTGTGCTGTGCATCACTTTCTGTGATTTTATTCGTGTGTGTGTGTAACTGCTGAGATCATTTGATATAAAAATGTTAATTATAAATTAATAGGATTGGTTACGTTTCTGATTTGGGTATAGAAATTTTAGATGATGGCCACTGATAAAATGAGGAATTTGTACTACCAGAAATGTTAAAACAGTAAATCCAGGTGGAAGGAATGAGCTTTCTGTATTGCCAAAAAGGGTTTCTTACTTCTTCCTTGGAGGATTTAAGAAATGTCACAGTACTGTACCATAGATTCTTATATTCCTATGAAAGTACTTTAAAAGAACTTAAAAGTAAATACACTTATGCAGGTGTGTTAAATGGTATCAGAGGCTCTTTGTGAAGTAAGATCACAACGAACGTTGGATTTTGCAAATGTGGATAAGCATCAGAATATTTCAGTCTGTTGTGTTAGATTGCAATTGCCAGAGCTCTCGTTTAGAGCCTTTTTCCTCCTGTACAATATTTGGCATTCAGAGGTTTTACTCTATCAGAACAATTGCCTTTGCACAGTGGCTGCTTGTCAGTGGATGTGTAACCCTGAATTTGGGGCAGCCTACATGAGTCCTCATCCCTGAGCTGTTTGTGTTGGCTTGGTTGGGCGTTTGTTTCTGTGGGCAGAGCACAGCGGGTTCCTCTGGTTCCCCTGAGCAAGATCTCACAGAGTAGGTGTTGGGAACTCAGGAGCCTTCTCTTTGCTGGTGCTGTGAGCTCAGGGCTTCTAAGCTTCCTAGTCAAGAAAAATGCAGTGAAAACTAAGGAGCAAATGTTGATGTTAGAATTTGTGTAGGCACAGAAGCTGTAAAACAGTCAGGTATTGCAGTATTGAGCCATTGCGCCCCATCCAAGTTCTGTTCTTTTTAAGTGTGTTTAGCCTATGTAGACAAAGCCTTGTGGTCAGCCCTGCTACCTCCTCAGAGCAGCTCCTTCCTCCAAAATACAGATTCTATCTCCTTACTACCTGCCTGGAAACTCCCATCCCACCTGCTCCCACCAGTGCGAGGGCTGCTCGGCAGGAAGACATTTTCAGGAGATGCCTCAGTGGGGATGACCTGAGTAACACTCAGTGACTTCAGTGTCGGTCTGTCAGCTCCATCTCATTTGCTTTCCTGGTTTGTGCTTGCTGGATTGCAGCTCACTGTACTCAAGACATAATAAAAGAGGAGTTTTATAATTGACCAAAGGCATTTTTCTGCCAGCTTGCTCGTAAGTCGTGTCATTGCTGTGACTCACTGTGACTGCTGATTTGTGTGCAATGAATTACAGACAAATGGCCAAACCAGTTGCTACCTCCACGTGTGTGTCACCCTCTTCAGAGGAGTGCTGCTTTCACAGCAGGAGTTGGGAACTTCCATGTGGAACAGGTCGTGTCCTGCCGTAATTTCCATTTTCCAGCTGTGGAGCCAGGTTTAACTGGTGCAGATAATTCATAACCCTTGGCATGGACTGGCAGTTCAGGAACTCCTTTGTGCATGGTTCAGCCACGGCTGCTGCAGGGAACAGCTTCCAGAAGAAGGGTGGGACAGCTTGGCATAGTAGCAAATTCCTCCATCTAAATATTCCTGAATTTGAGTCACCGCCAGCAGTTCATGCTGCTTCAAAGGAAGGTAATGACAGTGTGTGGTGTGTCCTTCAGAATTCTGTTCAGCAAGAATTTCTCTGTGCCCTATAAGCATGTTGCTACTATTAGCATGTATCTCAATTTGTAACTACAGAGTTCCAAGGGTTTAGGCACCCAAATGTGTTAATACAACTAAGTCACAGGAATTTTCACTGAATCATTTTAATGCATCTAAATCAAATGTATATCAGATGTATTTCATTCCATTGAATTTCAGTCCTCTGTGAAACCATCTCAAACAGATGCTTATGAGATGTTTGCTTGCTGATTAGTTAAATAAGTAATAGGAAGAGAGAGGAAGAAGGGAAAATTCAATTCCTCAAAATTGCCAGCATCAGAAAATATCCTTTTCCTTCCCTGTCTCTGTTACAATAATGATAATTTAGGTTTTGGTTTGAATGCACTGGTAGAAGTAATTTATAAGGAGACTGATAATCTCTGACTCATATCATGTGAGGCTTCATCAGTTAGAATCTTAAATTCTACCCAGAATTTGGTAAGTAGCTTAGGCAGACTTTGTAAGCCACAAGTTTATATCCCTTCAGTGACATGGGCTGCCTCTGTCACCGTGGCCACTCCTAATGTGGTGCCAAGGCTTTTCTAAATAGAGAACAAACTAGCACATAACAAACCTGTTGGAATGGGTGTTGTAATCTCTTTCAAACTTGCATCTGTGTAGTTTGTTCCACACTTTTGTCTCTGTGATTCCTATGTGTAGCAAGCCAAGCCGTGATCCCTGCTAACTGTATAGAAACATGCCTTTATTCAGTACGATGTAATGCAGTATTTGTATTTCTGATGCACTTGTACTCCTTCCCTTCACATATTGCATAAACTGTCCTCTTCTTTAACAAGACTCAAGGGTTGATACAGGGATGTTCATTGGTGCTGTGAGAAGTTGCTTTGTTTCTTCGTGTAATTCCATCCTGACTTGGCAGTGCAGGCTCAGAGTTATCATTTCATTTGACCTGTAAATCAATCTGTGTAACATGCAAAGTAACCACGAATGCAAAGGAAATGAGAACAAAGTCATTTGAAAAGCATTTTATGTGGCACATTCCAAGGCTGTATTTATGTGTGCTTTATTCCTTCCATGAGGAAACAGTGAAATATGCAGAACTGTAACACAAATACACAAAGAAAGAGGAAAAAGGAGGGATAGAGTGAGAATATTTATGTATGTTAATGAAGAATGGAGGGATTTAAGAAGAACCTGATCTCTTAGCTTTGCAGCGAGGAATAAGGATCTGCATCTTCCTTTCCCTTCTGGCCTGGACTTGGAGCATGGCATGGGTAAGTTGCTTTGCCTCTGTGTCTTGCTCCTCTAACTTAGCAAGGAATGTGAGGAATGTTGTATTATCATAACACTTTGGGTATTATATTACATTTGTTGTTGCATAAATGTTGTGTTGGTAAACTTTTTTAAGGATGACTTCATGCCTTAGAAATGTTTGATATGTGCCAATGTTCAGCATTTGGTTATATGAAAAATATTCTGAAGTTTTCCAAATTCAGATCCCATGATTTATCTTTTTGATCAAAAATTCTGAGCACAGCTAGACGTAATTAGAGAAGAGTTTTATTCTTTTCCTCTTTTCCATTAACATTGCAAGACCTGATTTAAATGCTTTTTAACATTTTCTGTCTTGTTTCACGTAAAGGGTGAACATCTTACTGTTGACACTTCCCTTCTCTTGGCTCTCTTTGTTATGAGGGTGGTTGTTTTTGTAGTCACAAAGAGATAAGTATACTTAGTTAAAAGTTCTTACACCCTACAACAGCTCTGCCCAGACTTCTCTGGGGTTGCAGAGGGGATCAGTGCTCTGGTGTCTCACCACTCTGAGTTCACAGACTGTCAGTACCTGTGATGGGGCATCTGCTGTGAACAAGTGCACCAGGAGCTGCTCAAACACAGGCAAGCTTGGACAACTCTACTCATTTAGGGCTTAGATACAGACATTTTTAATAAGTCAAATTAAGAGAGGGTACTTTTTTTTTTTACAAATATTTCAGCAAAACCATGTCCTTGAGTAGCTTTAGGGGAGAGCTTCTGTTTTTCTGTTATTCCTCTGCCCTTGGGCACTCCAGAACACCCCATCCTGCCTGTGACTCATGCAAATATCTGGCTGTCACCTTAACTCACGCCTCTGTCGAGCTCTTCACGCTCTGGTTACGTCTGTTAAAGGCTCCTTTCTGCATAGTATCTTCCACACTTGAAAACCATTCTTCAGGTTCCTGTTACCTCACAGCTGGAGCACAGCTCCTGTTCTGTGGCCTGGGAGTGCAGAGCTGTGAAGTTCACAGGATCTGCTGCGTGACAGGGACACAGACCTGGTCTCACACTTCTGCCTTTTGGGCCGTGGTTTGAAACCCCCTGGGGTCCAGTACCCAGCAGTGCCCAGAACTAGCACAGGGACCAGGCTTTGTGTGCTGGAGACAGAGATTGTCTTGTCTGTCTTATGCCAAATCCTCCTTACTCAATTCAGGCTTGGCTCTACCAGCATGTGATTTGAAATGAACTTGTGTAAGCTTACTGGGTTCCTCTATGAAACAGTGCAATTACATTTCAACACGGCTTTACAGTCTGGATGTGAGTAACATTTCAGAAATGTGGACCTTCTCCGTGTAAATAAATGGACAAACTCCCTGACACCTTCCTGTTGTATTTTATAATCATCAGCTACAAGCACTGGATGTGCCTACATGAACTATGACGGGTCATAGGAGAAAAAGGCAGTATAGAGTTGTGGTTCAAGACCAAAAGCAAGCTCCAATCTTAATGCAGCAGCTTTTCTCCTTGTAACTTTAGCTTCTGTTTCTTTCAGAAATACTTAGCAGGATACATTCAATAAAATATGGCCATCCCTCTTCACTAAAAGAGAGTAAGCATAACAGGAGAGGTACAAAACACCAGTTCTGAAAACTCCTCTGAGGTGTCCCCTTCTTGCCAAGGTGGAAACCAAAGCCAAGTTAAAACACTCTCTGTTAAATTTCACTGAAGAGTGAGGGATTGATATCCTTTGAATAAGCTGACCAGCTGCTTTGACGAAGGAGCTCTGGAATAGTTCAGGGATAGAATGAGCACTTTATTTCTTGCATTAAATGGTAAAAGCTGTCAGTGCTATGGACAGCTCAAAACAGAGTTTGGTGTCCTTGGGGGTTTTGCTGTGAGCTGAGCTTGTCACTCACCCAGCAATCCAAGAAGTGCAGATTAATTTGACAAGTACAAAGATTCTGGTTCTGATACTGACTATAGCAACTTTAGAACACATATGTTATGCTAAGATATATTTGCCTAGGTGTCAGTTTGAGTTCTTGTCAGCACATGAACATTAAATTACATTTAAATTGCAATTGGTTACCTTTGAACTTGACACGTTTCTAACATGCAAACACTGAAAATTGTAGTAATGTATATTTAGATGTGGGAGTGTTTAGCATCTTAACTACTGTTTTGAGACAATTTTAGACACACCCATTTAAAAATGTTGGCTTTGATTTCTCATTGTTTAATTTGCAAAAGCATATGTGTTTTGAAAGTGCTTCAAAATCTTAGGACAGAGAATATCTATAACTATTAATAATTTCATTAATCCATCATTCATTTAAAATGCATTATTTAACAGTAAATCACCTTTTCCTGTTCTGTTGTGTACAAGGTAGGTTATTACCTTCATTCATCTTGGAAGCCAGAGAACAACCCTTGTGCCTACAGTTAAGCCTCTCTGCAAATACAAAATTGGGTTGGGGATGGAGATAGAAAAGTCAGGATGAAAGTGCTGTGCAGCACTGCCAGACAGGATTTTTGTTCCTTCTGTAGTTCAGTTTATCTACAGAATGATGGTACCAATGGTGTATTTGTGTTGTGTAGTGTCTTCTGTTTCTCCCAGGTAAGTGAGAGGTACCATCCTGTTAAGAATGGTCTGATGTGGAGAAATTTTTTTTTTTTTTTCCTGAAAAGGAACGTAAATTATGTACAAATTAAGCCCTGCCCTTTTCTGGCTCCCAGCCCAACCACCAGCTACAAAGGAGCAGGAACAGCAAAAGGCCTGAGCACACGTGAGCCTCTCTGTCTGCCTGGAGTACCTGATGCCCTTGAGTTACGAATTGTCCAGCAGAGACCTCACCCTCTGACCTGGCCAGGAAGGACTGGGACAGCGCTGACAGCAGGATTCTACCAAGGGTACTTATTCCTTCTTTAGCTATTTTTAAAAACCTGATATGTTTATCTCTTAACTTTGTATGGGAAGTAATTAGAACATTTCTAATATTTGAAATGACAGTAGGACAGCCAAGAGCAACTCGCCCTACATGTGCTGCATGAGATGTAACTATGCTCATCATGCAGAATACATTGATAAATCAGAACAGCTCCAATAAATTTAGAGAAAAAAGGAAGTTACTGATTCTGAAAAGAAGCATTTTCATAAAGGAAATTGCTTATGTTCAAAATTTGCAAACAATTTTCTAAATCCATGAAGCAGATTAATATATTAATACTATTAGTGTTTCTTTAAGAAAGAGATTCCTAGAAAAAAGACTCTTTAAACTTTTTAATGCAATCTCCAACTAACTTAAAATTTAAGGAGGTATTAATGACAAGTATTCAAATATATAGCATTTCTCAAATGCCTTTTTGTAGTATATAAGCTTAAGAGAAGCTTAACTTTAGTTCTCCTCACAGTGTATAAAAAGATGCTTTTTCTCAGAAGACAAGGCAAAAGAATTTTATACGGCTTAAAACTCCTGTGTAGCATACTCTAGAGATACAAATTTATATTTCCTTGCTTGAACAGAACAGCATACATGCTTTAGTTGTATTATATTAGTTCTAATTTAAATTTTTGGAAAGGTGGATTATTTTTCATTTTTGAAATGTCAAGATGTTTTTGAACATAAGGAGCTTGTGTTTTACACTATTATGCCACTCAGTTTACTGAATTGAGTGAACTGACATTGGTGTTAAAACCATGTAACAGCATGGAGTATATAGTCCTTTCCTGTGTCTGAAATCTAAACCCCAACATATAAAATAAGAATAATATCACAAACAAAATTATAAAATATTAACTAAGCAATGGCAAAAGTAGTCCATAATTTTCTGTGCTGTGGCTGCATTTTCTGTTCCTTTTCTAGAATTTTTTTGTCACCCTGGAAGTGACAGAGCTGCCAGCCATGCCCAGTTTCTGCCTGAGCTCTGCTGAAGCCTGGTGTAAATGGCTGAGAGCAAACTCTACCTAACTATGAGGCTCCTCTCACATGAGAAACCTCTCCAACTGTGAGAAAACTAAAATAATCTGCAGAGATTGGGTCCATATTCCTGTACTAGACTGCGGGCACCCAGTTTGGCTCCCCTTTACAGTGACATGACTGATTTCAGGTTTATTTCTTCTGGGTTTCTGTTTGGGGGTATCAGAGCCTAGATCCTGATGTGCAAAGGCCAAGCATGGAATTGGAACAACAGGGGCTCTCTGTGTGGGAGAATTAAAGGGACTGATTTCTGGGACAATATCGCAGTCTGGAATACCAGTCATTTTAGGTACAGAATGTAAGTGAATTTCTAAAGAGAAGTGATTAATGTAGAATAAACTAATTTGCAATACAGACCAAGGTGTACAGATGGGTGACTCCCAAGGAGTTGTTATCCTAGAATGATATTCTAATCAGTTTTCCCAACCAGATGAACCCACAGGGCAGATGGCTTATCTCTTCTGCCCCTTTGTCAGTTTAGCTGTCTATGAATGCCCTATTGAGAATAACATGTTAGTGAGAACTGGACAGAAAACCAAGTATATTTCATGTATAACCTGAAAAGCTTAAAATGGTAACAAATTTTTATCATTGCTGAAGACCCAAATGTGAAATAAAGTGGTTTTTAAAAGTAGAATGAACCCTTTCTTATATTCCTTATCTAATGTCTTGGTTTATTTTCCTGACTAGTAGGATAACATCTATTTGGCATTAATATATCGGAAGTTAATGAGTTTTGAAGAATAAAATGTTTGATTAAACCAAGCATTCAAAAATGCAATCATAGCTGTTAAGGTTAGGTAATTATAATGGCTGTAAAATCCTGTAATTTCTCTTCACTTCTATACAATATGAAATTTAGGGATATGAGAAAAACACTAAATCTTGGAATATAAAAGTATTCAAACTCATTACACATTATACAAAGAAAGCCCATCACACAAATTATGAAGTTATACATTTTAAACATATTAAGATAATAAAAATAGTGTAGGAGCATTGTAATGTGAAAGTAATTGAAATTACCCAGATCTCAGGGCATTCTGCAGGAATTTTCAAGAGATCTTCTGTGCTGCAGTCGTGATGCCAGAGGGATCCACGGAAGAGCTCCACAGCAGCCAACCCTGTGAGAGCCCAGTGACTGAGCCTGCTGGGCTGCTGCCTCCCAGGAGCAGCAGGACACTGGTGACAGGAGGAGGAGGCTACCTGGGATACAACCTGGGATGTGCCCTTGTCAGCTCAGGAATTGCAGTTGTGCTGTTTGATGTACAGAAACCCAAATGGGAAATTCCCAGCGGAGCGGATTTTTTCAAGGTATGTTGAAGTTACATGTCTAATGCTCATTATCAGGGCTTCCTCTTAATGATTTTTGATGAAAACATTTACTGAAAAGCCTTTCAGGACAAGAACAAGTCATGGTGAAAGGTTCTTGCATACATAATTAGCTGATTAAGGGATGGCAAACAGGGTCTGGGTGTCACCAGTGATGCTCTGTTGGGAGGTGCCATTCAGTGCCCCAGGGAAACAGTGAAAATGAAGGGACAAAAGTTCCTGCTCAGGGGAATTATTTTGAGTAAAACGGTGAGAGCCAAGACAGGGCAATAAAAAGGATTACAAATGCAGAATGGCTGCCACGCAGAGAATGATTGAGGAAACAGGGATTTTCAGGCTGGGAAGGAGGTGACTCAGGGGTGGGAGGGCTCTACAGGCTGTGAGTGGCACTGGGATGGACAGGGATTGTTCACTGTCCTTCCAGTACAAGGAAGGGCCATCAGGTGAAATGAGGAGTTAGTCCAGTACAAACAAAATGATGTGTAGGAGAGTTACATGGAAAATAGAACTATGGGGTTCTAGTAAATGAATTAATAAGTGACTTCAGAGGTCTGAGCCTTGAGCAGTGATTTGGAGATGGCTGATATTGCTTGTACTGGTTAGCTACTGTGGCATTGCATTGAGGGTGGGAAGTGTATGTCAGCTGTATTTGTGAAATACTTTGGCAACCTCAGGAGAAAAGAGTTGAGGGTTAAAGACTGATTAGGTTAGCTCTTAATATTACCTTCAGTTCTTTCTTTTGGGGTTATTCTAGCAAGTTCATTACGGGAAATAAAATAATATCTAACATTTTGAAATATCTGAATTCTGAGAACAAAGGTACTATATTTTCATTGGTATCTGTATGTATGGGAAGTACTGTTAATGTAGTATTACTTGGTATACAAAAATGCAATGTAATATTCTAACCCCACCATAGCATTTAATTCAGGTGCAGTGATATATGGAATTTTATAAATGTGATTATAATACACTAAGGTACAGTAAATAAAGTATTAAATACATATAGAGTGTACTGGGTTTTTTACTCTCCTACAAAACTGTAATTAAAGTTATCATACAGTGCACCAAAAATAAACCTTAGATGGATAAAAAGACATTTGTGAAGACAGCACAGATCAGACCTCTTGGTGCCAACAGAAATGGGGTTCTCTTGTTTGGTGATTCCAAGGCAAACAGCTGAACCCTTCCTGCTGTGATTTATTGTCCCTGGGGCTGGATTCTCCAGCCCTCCAGCACTTGCTGCTCCCATTCAAGTCAAACAAGTTTTGCTAGCCTGGAGGCAGCAGGACTAAGTGTGAAAATACGCATTATAATTGAAGCCAACAAGAGTCATCTTTGTTTTGCAACAAAATACTGGCAAAATTCTTAGTCATTGATTTTCCAGCCTGTTCATAATGTTTTATTCAATTATTGTTAAGTACTGTGAAAAATAGACCAGAATATCTTTAGATTTTCCTTACTAGCCATAGTTAGTATAGTTGTATAGAGAATGTAAGGAGCTCTATCTATCAAAAATCCATTATTTTCTCATTTTACAGGGTGATGTGAGGGATTATGAAGCAGTGTTCAAAGCATGTGAAGGGGTTGACTGTGTTTTCCATGTAGCTGCATGTGGAATGTCAGGATTGGAACAAGCAAGTACCATGTTCCTAAAGTTTTCTTTGGTTATTTCTGAGAAAGAAAAAAAATTGTCTGCATGTAACACAGAATGTCATTTTACAGTATTTATGTCAGATATGAGTGTTGTTATTAAGGTCAGAGAAGCTGTTATAAAGGTCAAGTCATCCATACAGGCAACAAGGGAGGTATTCCTTAAATAATAAAGTCAGTGTGAAAGTAATGTACTACAAAATATCCAAGATCATAGTTTTATCTTGGATAAGAATATCTTTAATATCTTGGATAAGAAGGTATAGGTTTTTTCTCTGATCTGAAGAAGAGTGATAGCATTGCTCTGAAATTAATAGTGATGCATTTTCTTCTTGTGAACTCAGTCATGAGGGAACAGACCTCAATCAATATGTTATGCTGAATAACAGTGATGTTCACAGAGAGTGCTATCAAAAAAGTCATGAACCTACTAATTTATTTCTAGGAACAGGACAGATTGCCACCGGAACAAGAACTTGTGAAAGCTTTCAGGGAGCATAACCCCTGCCTGTAGTTCTTGTTTCTATTTCATGGATTATCTGGGGTGTGACAAAATATTGAAGCATTATTATTTCCTTTTAGATGCATTTTATCTGTAATTTTTCAACTTTCTTTACTCATACACTGAACAAGACAATGAGCATGAGAATTGCCAGAAATCACTATGTCAGAACTGTAACATGTATCACAGCTATTCTAGATCTGGTAATTGTAACCATCATATTGTGAATGTGACTTGTTGGATTAATTAAATCTTGTGCAAAATCTATTTCTAGCTTCAAAAGAAAGATCAGATTGAATCCATAAATGTTGGAGGCACAAAAATAATAATTGATGGTAGGTACCTAGATTTTCTTTCTCTGCATCTGATTCAAACCATGAACTAAAACACTTTCTAACTGGATGTTTCCTGTGAAGATCAGGCAGTAAAATGAGGCTCTTTTCTCCTTCCTGTCAGAGTATGATGCAAACCTGGGTGTGCAGGTCCCATTAAAGCTGGTAGATTTGCCACTGGTTTGAACTGGGGATAGATTTTCAATCTGGACTTGATTCCTTGGCAGTCCAAGTAAAGCTCTCCTCCATGTACTGGTTATTTTTTTCCCTTTATGTAATGGAGAAGTGTTATCCTCTTTCCTCATAGAAATAACATGAGAGCTGTTGTACTTTTCGTTGTGCCATAAACATTTGGTAACAGGCACCACAGATGTGGAAGTATATTTAGCTATTATTTTATCACATTAATACAGAAACCTTCCATCCTTTCTGCTCATCTGTGGTCCCTTTTTATTATGCACTGATTTTTAACAACTGTCTCTAGAAGATGCCTGTAGATCTCTTTCAGTATATTCAATTCCAGAAGGAATGTTTTTCGAATGTACTGTAAATACCAAAGCTACTTTCTCTTGGTTTTTCCCTTAAAAACCAAATGGGAAAAAGAAAAGGCAACAAAATGGCAAAATCAGTTTTTATTTATACTAATTTTCATGCTACCTGTGTGTTATTACTGAAAAAAATGCAGAAATTGAATAGTAGGCAAGTAAAACTCTAAACAAGTTAGAGGGAAGAGCTGCCACATATTCCCTTCTTCCTACCCCAACCTCCAAACCCACAGAAACACATCATGTCAAATTTCCACAGGCTCCCAGCAAACCAAGGGGCTGGGAGGAGCATGGACCTGCTCATCTACATTTTAATAGTATGTCTTATTATTGTATTTTTTCCCAAATATTTACAACCGTAATTAACATTTATTATTTTCAAAATGAGTCAATGAACCAGCTGGACAGACTGCTCTGTAGATTCTAGAAATTCCTGACTTTGAATATTAATTCACTTCAACTTTAGGAGTATTGTTAAATGAAAAGGAAATTTACATTATTCAAGTTTGCAATGACATGTATGCAGCAGAATTTAGCTACAAAGTCTTAGCTACACAGGGCTGGAATCCGTAATTAAGTCTTTGTTTTGCAAATAACATTGATTTCCTTTGTGTTTAAAGCACTGCTGATGATACACTAGCAGGGAATGTTTTCCTGCTAACACCTCATTTGTCACTTACGAACAGACTGAGACAAAGGCACTTTTGTGGCCTGTGGACAGCGCTGGCCCCTGCTCCTGTGTGACTTCATGTCCCATCAAAGTGGGGCGCAGGAGGCAGCCACGGAGCCGGGGGCAGCCCAGTGGCCTTGGAGTGGCTGCTCCCTGCAGCACTGCCCCAAGGGCTGGACCACAACAACTGTTCTTACCTCCTTTTTATTCAGTTTGTAAAATGGATGTGTTTTAACAGAGGTTTCTCAGGGAGGAATTCTCCCCCCACCAAGATAATTCCTCTGCCCGGCTGATGACTGCAATCCAGTGATGTGATAGTTACAGATACCTCATCAGGAAACATTTGGTGACCACAGTGTGTAATATTCACATAGCAGATATTTGGGATGAAAAATTCCAGCTGAATAAAGATAATATTGTATTAAATGATAAGGTAATGTTAACATTAAAATATTACTCTTTTTTCTATAATTGTAACATTTGTTTTCAAAACGAAAATCTGCCAGTTCAGTTATTTCTCCCTCTTTATTTTGTTTTAAAATAATTTGTTTTGTATATCATTGTAGTCTGCAAACAAAGAAATATCCCTAGACTGATATATACCAGTACAGTGAATGTGGTGTTTGGAGGGAATCCTATTGAAGAAGGAGATGAAGAAACTGTACCATATTTTCCACTGGAAAAGGTACTTTGTTCATGGGATGCTGTGGCATTTACTGTGCTCCAAAGGATAGATGGTGTGAAGGCTGTTCTGAGAGCAGAAGTAGTTTTACTATAGATGTTCTCAGTACATTCAGCGCAAAAAGTGAGTTAAGTGAATAGTAATGGACTTAAATTCACTCTGAAGCTAAACTTGTGTCACTAAAGTGTGAGTCTGTTAAGATTTTTGTCATAAACTATATATTTATTAAATCTTATTCTAGTTTTGTTTTGCTCAGCTGATATCTGTGAGCTGGCTAGATTGAAATGTTATTCATAAATAGTCAGTTTGCTTTTACAGAGTCAATAATTATCTTATTCTGCTTTCTTTACAGCAATTTAATCATTATTCTAGAACCAAGGCAATTGCAGACCAAATGGTTCTTGCAGCTAATGGAACTTTACTCAAAGGTACATCTGAAGCATTTGAGTTTTTCCTATCATTAGGAATGCTAATGGGCATTCCTTCCTATGGTTGCTCGTTTATCAATAGTACACTGTCACTGAAATAAGGATTTATTTGTTTCTGCTCCTCTTTTTGGTGGATAATTAGTTAATTTTTCTGATAATACCAATCTGTAAGCACTGTCCAATGGGTCCTTCTTGTAATCCCAAGGCTCACAAGTGTCTGGGGAAGAATAGTCCCAGTTTCTTAAACAGATTGGCAATATCAGGGGCATGTTGGCTTCTAAAGTCACACCTGCATTAACAGTTGTGGCTAAAAATCTACCTGAACATGGCAAGGGAAATATTTCTCTTTGCTTTTAGTACATATTTTGCTATTCCTACTGATTTCTCTTAACAGAAAAGCTGGCAAACCTAAGTTAGGTGGGGATTCAATTTTAGCGTCCTTGATTAACTACTGAGCAAATGAGTACCACCTGTTAGTCTTGGCCATGTGAAAAGTGTCATTGTGCCCATTCTCAGGAGTCAGAGGAGTCTGCTTTCTGATTCACATGTCAAACTTCAAGTATTCATTTTGATTTAAAATATTCAAACTCATTTGAAAGCCTCTGTTTAGGAGACCGCTTCTATTCCTTTGTGGTGCCCCTTGAGCTGCAAGCAAGCAAGGAGTCTGGATATAGGAAATTGGTGGATCTGCTTCCAGTATTGCACGTGTCTGCAGTGGACAAATATAAGTTGTAAACTTCCCCCTGTAATAAACAGCAAAAGTCAATCAAGCAGGAGGAAAGTTTTACTTGTCCTGTTCCTATTCAAACTCTTTTTGGGATTTGGTTTTTCAGGCTGCTAAGCTCAGGTCTGTCACTACTACTGAATTCAATTTTACACAGCAATGAAGTCAGGTTCCCAGGAAGCCGAACCACACAGAATGGTCAGAGTGAGCCTTAATTTTGATAGTGTAAAATTCAGACCATATGTGTCAGCCACATGTTGCTGTCACAGCTGTCTGACAGTCACTGTTGCTCTCTCTCCAAGGAGGGGACAAGCTCCACACGTGTGTGCTCCGCCCCCCGGGCATCTACGGACCCGAAGAGCAGCGGCACCTGCCTCGAGTAGCCGTATGTGTTTTGTACTCAGCTCTGGAGGACACCACAAGTAGTTGTAAGGGCACAACACAAGTGGAAGTACCTTGATTGCAGTTCTTAACCATTCCTGCAGCAATGTGGTGAAAGCTCGGGGATGTGGTGCAGGGTAACAAATAGCAGGAAACCAGCACTGTGGGCCAGGCTCAAGCTGGGCTTTTCAGTGAAAAGAAAAAATGGAAGGCTGAAATGCCATGGTAAAAGAACTGGATCTGCATCCCTATTGTTTAATGGAAATATTGTCTTTTAAATATGCACTTTGGTTTCTGCTAAACAATATAATGTCACTATATTTTGCCACTGCATATCAGTGCAACCATCTTTGATTTACAAAACCACCCACTAGTTGGGTTTTTTCTTGTGACACATTTCTTGTGTTGCAATTGTACACAAATACAGAAAATTCCAAGTGTTTGGGTTGAGACAAAAATCAATGTTATACTGGATAATAAAGGAATAATGTCGTTATCTCATGTTTTCTGTTTGTACAGATAAATATCCAGCGGAGATTTTTTAACTTCAAGTTTGGGAATCACAAAGTTCAGATGAACTGGGTCCACATAGGAAATCTAGTGCAAGCTCACTTACTGGCTGCTGAGGCTCTCACCTCTGAGAAGGGCTATGTAGCTGTAAGTAAACAATATAATCATTGCGTCCCAGTAGCTTCAGTTCTCAAATAGGTTTAATTTTTGATGTTTTGAGATCAAAGACTCTCCAAAAAGTCATATGCTAAGTTCTCTAAAGTGGTGTGTGGCAATTTGCTCTGTGTACATTCACCCTGTGCACGCTGGCGTGTTGCTCACCAAATCATGACAGGTAGTAGGTATGAGAGAGACAGAAAATGCCAACCTGTGCACGGTGTTTTGTCACTGTTTTTCTCTGCTTCTTTACCAGAGTGGTCAGGCTTATTACATCCACGATGGTGAAAATGTCATCTTCTCGGAGTGGATCGTGCCCTTGGTATGTACTGCACACCCTGCAGCTCCCAGCGCCGCGTGGGCACGAGGCCTGGCACTGACCGACACACCAGGCCAACGAAATGAAGTTCAGTGCACATAAATTACTGAATCACCTAACATTCAACTCAGTCCTGTTCTCCCTGCATATCCCAATGTTCCACTGGTGTTAAGGGAGGTTTTGGATACGTGTAACTGTGGAATCTGGCCTTATTGCTTTGAGGGGATTATACTGGCAGGTACAGAACCTGCTGCAGAACAGCATTCCATGAACAAACCCCCAGTGCACAGCAAGCTCTGCAACTGGCATCTGGCAGGACTCTCACAGCCACTGCTTATCCCTCTGTCCTGGCATCAGCTGCAGCACAGAAGCGAAGCCCAGAAAGAATCTTACCTTAGAAGCCAAAATGAGACAGCACTGTATTTTCAGAAATATCAGGCTGGAATTCTGGGAGCATGCCAACATTTTGATCCTGCAATGGCAGCACAGAAAATCACTGCAGTAGAGCAATCAGCCTGTATTTAACTGTAGTTCACTATTCCAGTCTGGGTCACTTCCCCCTTGCAAAATAGCATTTTTTCCCCTTTGATGTCCAATTGCAGATGAAGAGTGGGAGGTGGGCACCAAAGAATGAGTAGTGGGTTTCAGTTGCATTTTTTACTACCAGTATTGTCAGGAAGACTAGCTGGAAAAAGAAGTTTAGATACAAGTTTTATCGACATTCTTTTATTTTGTCCATTTTCATGCCTCTTTGACACCCTCAATTTGGTATAAATTCTCTGTTATTCTTTCCTTTTATACTCTTTCCAGTTTGAAAAATTAGGCTACAGGAAACCTTGGATACATATTCCTGTTCTCCTGGTTCATATAGCAGGTAAAAAAAATAAAATGCATTCTTAATTATTGGGGGTTGCTTGATTTTTTTTATTCCTATGAAGCTACATAGGGGTTTTATAAAATGCAGGGGCCCAAATTGTAGGAATTATTTAATTTAACATTATTTTAATTGAGAATAATCACTTGTGCCATTTGGTATTAATTATACCAGATAAGTTTAAAGGCTATTCATAAGCTCATCATGTGCTTTATAAATTAAACAGTGCCTTCTACCAGTAGAAATTACAGGATGTGCAATGTCAACATTGTCTCAGTTTATTGTTATCCAGATGTCTCATTAAGTAATTTCTGTTTCACAGCCACTGTGATGGAATATCTGCACCTGATACTAAAGCCAGTTTTTAGCTTTACACCTTTCTTGACAAGGAATGAGGTAAATATATAAAAAGAAATAATGTTTATATATTTCTGACTAATATTCTCATTAAGGATGTGATACACCCTTTGGAATGTCTGCATTACAGCTCTGTTTTCTGTCCTGTTTCCATTGTAGTATCATTGTTGATATATTTTCATCCAAGTTCTAGAAAACTGGATACTAAAGTCACTGCCATAACTGTCCTTTTGGATTTTAGGTGTGGAATGTCACTGTAACTCACACCTTCCGAATAGACAAGGCACGAAATCAGCTCGGTTACAAACCAAAGAAATTCTCATTCGCTGATTCTGTGGATCATTATCTAAAAACAAGACCTACTTGCCAAGAAGACTACACATTCCTTAAAATGGTGTTTGTTTTTGGCATTTTGTTAAGTTTGATCGTTCTTTCTTTCCTCTAAAATCAAATAACCACCCACCTGTTCCAGAAAACCTCATTTTGTTTATGAGTATTAATGATCTGGTCATAGTACATGCCTCAGCCACTCTGGACTTTGTTATTCTTCCTACTATGATGACACCTCTCTGATCTCATTAAGGGAAAAAAACCCACCCAAACAAAAAACAACCACAAAGGTGAAAACAAAGGACGTATCAGGACCAAGAGCAAGACAGTGTTACATCAAAGGAGTCCACCACAAACGGGTGCAGGATTAGTTTTAATGGATCATCATTAATTGATTGCTTCATGCTGGGAAGCAATTTCTAAAAATGATAATTCAGGAGGGTGAGAAGTTGGAAGAAGAGGAACTGTCACAGGACAGCACTGCTGTAACAAGTCCAGTAGCTCCAATGAAGAAAAGGGTGATTAAACTCTTCTGATGAAGCCACTGCTGCAGCTACTGTCAGTTAGTCTGAGGAATTACAAAGACCTGGGAAACAGTGCAAAAAATATGGAAAGTAACTATTTATAAATAATAGGTGATTAGAGAAATGAAAATCATATTTATGTAAAATAGTTTTATTGTTCTAAAGCTTTGTAAAAATGTAACAAATAACATTATGTGTGTTTGTAAATCAAATAATATCCTTTCAATGCAATAATAAATAATAACTGAACCAAATATTGTTTTTAAGGAGCTTGGGGGAAGGGGTTCAGCCACCTGTTACTGCTTCCTGGAGTCACATTCTCCACAACCCTGTAGCAGCGCTGGCACACACTGTGTGTTCAGGGAATTGCTATTTCAGGGTGAGCAGACAAACCAAGCACCAAGACAGGAGTGAGAATCTAACATCTCTCTTTTCCCCTTTCTTAAGTCTTACATCAGTTGCTGACCTTTATCCAAGTTGGATTAAAACCAGTTAAATTCACAATTTATCACTAGAGGTGCAGCTGACCCAGCAAGCACTGCAGGCAGAGGTACTGTGTAACCCTTTACTCCCTAGAAATGCAGAATAGGAAACCACAAGTGTAAAGTTACTTCCCAGTGAGAGCATTTTAGCTGCACGCAAACATTCAATTTGGTTCTAAATTAGTTATTTATAAATCTTTCATATTGTTTTTATTGGACTAATAGCTCAGGATGCATCCCATATTACACCAACACTTTTCAGAAGAGTGCAGGCTCTGACCTTGTTTGGATGCTCCTCAGTAAGGACCAGCCAAGGAAATCACTGGCTTTGTGGTTGTCAGTCCCTGGGGAGTCCCATCACTGTAGTCCTGTAACACCAAACCTGTGCTTTGTTATTTTGGGTAAGATGCTTTTTACATCACTGTTGTAACAGCACTGATTAACAGTAACTGGCTTCAGTACATTGATTTATCTTTCCTACAGATGCAGTATTTGAGATTTTAAAACAATCCTCAGTACCAGTTGGGAATAGCCAGCTCTCTCATTTCTGGGGGTCTTTACTGAGTCTCAGTTTAAGCTGGCTCTTGTTTGAGTTACTCCTGCTCTAACATAACAGCAGTGTGTCTTTAAGTGATTAAAATTTAATATGAATGTTCAGACATGGCACAGCTGTAACAAAAGAGGTAAATGTGTTCAAAGCTTAATTTTTGCCTGGAATGGGTAACTGAAATTCTGCAGCTCCTGACCCATTTCACACCCTCCCAGGCTCAAATGACCACAGGGAGGCTCAGGTGGGAAGGAACCTTAGTGCCTGTTTGTTTATTTGCTCCTCTTTTGAGAACTCCTGCTATTTTGCATGTGTCTCAGAAGTTCTGCATCTCTCTGAGCCATGTCCTGCCACTCACTGTCCAACTAGTAGGCAGAAGGTGGTATTTTATTCCTGCACAACCTGTTCAACAGGTACCTCAGTGTGCCTGCAGCCCTCGCCACCGACAGGATGCATTTGTGCAGCGGTCACGGCTGTGTGAAGACACTTGGAGGTAAGAACCGCCATGGGATGCTCTGGGCTCCCAGGGATGCTCTGCAACCTAGGAATGCCGTGACATGCTGTGGGATCCCCAGCGTGCTGTGGGCTACAAGGATGCTGTGTGCCGAGCAGAATGCCAGGGATGCTGTGGGACGATCGGAAAGTTGTGCGATCCCAAAGCTGCTCCAGATGCGTGGGACCCAGGGGCGCTGTGTGAACCTGAGGGTGCGGTGGGATGCCAGAGGTGATGCTGCGGTATGAGAGGGCGCCGGGGATGCTGCGGGGGCT
>VZTJ01000306.1:699963-712199 GCA_013397795.1 Orthonyx spaldingii
CCGGGCCCCAGAGGGCCCCCCGCGGGCCCCGCCCCCGCCGATCCCACCGACCCCAACGGCCCCAACGGCGCCGCCCGCGGGAGCCGCCCGAGGCCGCGGGGACGGGCTCGAGTCCCTGCGCTGCCGCCCGGCCGATTTGCAAGTGAGATGCAGAGAGAGATGCAGGGGCTCGGGTGGCTTTGAATGTTTAATTGCGGCCGGGGCAGGGGCGGGGGTGTCGGAGGGAGTCGGTAGCCGCAGCTCTGAAATGTCCTGGCTGCCGGTGAGGAACCCCTGGAAAGGCAAGAACCCCCAAGTTCAGGAAATAAGTGATTCGCTATTACTTTTTGCTTAATGCAGTTATTAACCCTTTCTCTAGCATAGTGGCTATTTTATTCGAGTTCCCGTCAAAAGCAAGGGATTTGATAGCCTTGTTCTCTGATACTCCTTCTAAAGTTATAACATAAGGATGAGGCATCCCTCTTCCCTCCTGAAATCCTCATCTATCTCAACTCCAGCACTGCCAATGACAACAACTCAGCACATTGTTACTTTATGTTCAGCTACTGGTACTTAGAAAGAAGCTGGAAATTCCACTTTTCCCAGATGTCTGGCTTGGCAATAAACTGGGGACTCTAAATTTTGTTTTGCTTTTGTCTTTATCTCTCTTAAACAGGTTGCATTAAAGTCATATTTTGCTGCTGGGAATAGATCTTGTTAACATGAAACTCCCTGAAATTGTCTGCAACCAGGAGTACTATGGAGCAATTTTCACCATGTAGAAGGAATTGTTATGTGTATCTGGTAGTGCCAGGCAGTATTTCACTGATACAAAACTTAAAATGAGTGGAGCAGCAAAATCCCATCGCCCAACCTCTAACTCCAAACGGAAAAGAAATGCTGGAGCACTCAATAAAATCAGTATGAGAGCCGTGGTGACAGGAGGCGGTGGCTATTGTGGATACAAGCTGGGATGTGCTCTTGCCAACATAGGAGCCTCTGTTGTTCTGTGTGACATACACAAGCCTATGTGGGTGATTCCCAATGGAGTGGTGTGGATCGAGGTATGATAAATAGTATTTTCCCAACAGTCAAAGCTAGTTCATCTGCCTTTCCATAATGTCTTACTAATTTTCACAGAATCCAAATACCTAATTGCCAATTATCTGAAATTTCAGTAACCTTTTTAACTGTCTAAACATCCCACCTGAGTTTTGGTGAATGGATTTTAGTATATCTGAAATCCAGAAACCAGCGAAACCTGTAAGGCACAGAACAGTTTCATTCCTGACTCCTCAGGATCCTGCCCTCATCTAGGCCTTAGTTTAACCACCTGTAGAATAAACATAGGAGTACTGTGAACCTTAATGAATATCTTTAAAGCCCTTTGGGTCCTATGAAAGAACAGTATAATTACCAGCAAGTACTGTGGTGTGCCCAGTTTTGAGTCCCAGGATGTACAGCAAGTACAGTTCTGTACATGCATTATATTATGGATTCCCTCTGTATGACAAATGCTCACCTGCAGCTTTGATTTCAAGTCCAAATATCTTTTCTTATGTCTTACAGACAGACATCAGGGATTACAATGCCATACTTGCAGCCTGTGAAGGGGCAGACTGCGTGTTTCACGTAGCTTCATACGGAATGTCAGGAACAGAGCAAGTGAGTCCACATAGTTTTGGCTTTTTCTGTGTGACTGCCCACACTGAGGGTGAGAGACTTGATGCTGTAACACTGCATGACAGATTTTATCTCTTCATATTGCCCTGGTGTTTTGGTAAATTGTTGTGTGCAAACTGAGTGCCAGCTGCAAGCAGGCTGCTTGCAGAGTGATTTCCTCTCCATTAGAGCTCCACCAGCACCCTGGGAAGGCGTTTGAGATGGAAATGACATTGAAAAGTTCCGAAATATTGTGAAGACAAAAGGAAGGACAAAGGAGGCTGGTTCCCTCCAAAACCTTGATTCCTCTCTAAACCTTCACATGGATCTCCTATGTGTAAGGTCACTAGAAGGAATAAAACCTGAACTAAATTATAAATTATTTCATACATGTAAATTATAACAATGACAGTATTTCAAGTCTTTAATTGTTTTCCTTTGGGTAAAAAAATGTAAGGATGGACTTGATGCAGGACTCTGAGTCAAAATTTTACAATTAGAGTTCCAAGCACATACACACACACAAACACACATACAAACACAGCCCCTTCTTACCTTATTTAATAAGAGGAACTTTAGTAATTACCCTGTCTGGATAGAACAGCTCACTCAAAATTGTTTGCCACTGAGCAGTGCATAATTGGAATTGCTCTGGTTAGCAGCAACTGGTCACTGAAGTGCTACTGAAACACAGATATTTAACATACTGCTGCAAGATATATAATAACTGTACATGTATTTTTAGAAGCACCACAATTCTCTTTGCTTCAAGCAGACTAGTCTCTAAAAATACAAGAAAAATACAGGGATAGTTTAAAATAATGATTAGACTGCTTTAAGTCTGAAACAGCAGTCTAAATGACATTTTTAATAATCAAAGCACAAAATTATGGTTTTTGGGGACATTTATAACATCCCCCTATCGAATTTAATATGTATTATTACTAAAAAATGCACCATTTCTTTTTTTTCCTAGTTGCACAAAGAAGTGATTAAAACTGTAAACATTAATGGAACAAGATTCATCCTTAATGGTACGTATTTAACTGTGCCATTGGGTGTTAGCACAGCATATCAAATATTATATATAATATAATGCTCAATTCTGCTACAAGGTGGGCTATGGAAGCCAGCACCGTAGTTCAACTGCTTCAGCTTTTCAGCACCTGGTTGGACTGATGTTGGAATCTGTATCCGTGTAAGGAGTTAACCAATTCCCTGTGTGTTTTGTAGCAGTTAACCTGGTTGCTAATAACTGTGCACAGGCAGTGGGCAGCCCTTGAAGCAGAAGGATTTCTGTCCTGATGTCCAGCTCAGCAGGCTGGAGAAGCTCTCCTGAGGCACATCCAGCTTAGGATGTGCCAGAGCCTACAGCACTTGCTTCTACACTGATGCCTCCCTTTAAATATGCTTTGCATTTCAACTCACCCAGTCACAGAATGGAAGGATTTTCTCTTTTAACATTTTGAGACTTTCTTAGAAAAAAAGGTCACACAAACTTTTTTTCCCCATATAGTTTTCCACTAAAATAATTGACTTTCTACATTGCTACAGCCTGCAGACAACAAAACATCCCTCGGCTGATCTACACCAGCTCAGTGAATGTGGTGTTTGGAGGGCTTCCTATTGAAGATGGAGATGAGGAATCTTTGCCATATTTCCCAATTGACAAGGTATTTTGTTATATTGTACTTTCCAACTTCCTCTTTGTTTACTTTCGTGTTTCTGAAAAAGCCTGGAGTTTTCATGACGATGTTTTGCCTGATGGCAGAATGCAGGCACAGGAAAGGCCAGATGGGATGAGAGTTTGAGCAACCTGGTCTAATGGGAGGTGTCCCTGCCCATGGAAGAGGAGGTTGGAACGAGATGATCTCTGAAGTTCCTTCCAACTCAAACCATTCTGTGGTTCTATGAAAGAAAAAGGAAAACTCTTTACACCCTCTAAGAATGTTATTCACAACCTTGGCACACGAGTTTTATGTACATCAAAGCATATATTTCTTTGTTTTCCTATTCAGGCCTTGATTTTGGAAAATAACTCCCACAGTGTTGCATTAACATAATGCATATTCCACCTGGACATGAAGATTGTGTTATATGGCTTGGTTTCTCTTTAGTTATTTATTATCAATATGATTTTTTTTTTGGTTTTCCCTTATTGAGGATGACATATATTCAATGTAGAGCTGATCTGGATAAGCAGCCTATTTTATATGGTTTTATTGCATTTAATTAAGAAAGAGAGAGTACTTCTGGCTGCTTTGCATATACAGTTGTTTGTTGTGTCCCTCTTCTCTCCATCAAGTACTTCACAGTCTTTAAAGAAGTAGAGATGGAGATAAAATATGAATAATATTTTTAATAGCATTTTGAATAACATTTTCTCGGGGACAATGCCACGTGGAAGTGAGCAGGATACTTCAGGCCAAGTGTAATGACTTCAAAACTTGGCTTTTGACTTTTCCGTTACCCGAAGAAGAAATCCAGATTACAAAGTAGCGATCACTTACATTCCTGGCAGCATTCAAAGCATACATATATTTATTGCTTCTCAAATGTGCTGAAATTAATTAACCAGATTTGCATACACAAAAATGCTTCCTTACCCTAGAAATATTCATGTGTTTTACCCTGAACCTAATACCCCACAACTTCTGTATTTTGAGGTATTTATTGCCATCTGCTAAGTGAAAACTAGCAAAGAAGAGATGCCTCTCTGTCCAGTCATTTCAGGAGCAGATACAAATATATTTGCTTTTTCTCTGTAGCTCGTTGACCATTACTCCAGAACCAAATCAATTGCAGAACAAATGGTACTAGCAGCTAATGGATCTTCACTGGCAGGTACTTTTGTCTGAGCATGAATTCATAGCAGAAATTCCTCCTCTTCTTCTTGTTCCTCCCCAGAATCCTGTGTCCTATATCAATCCTTAGTGGACAAGACTGCCCAGCAGTTATGAAGTTACCAACCCCCTCTCACAAATTGAAGTATTTTCACTTAAAAATTACTTTTAATTGGTTTTAAGTTCCCACAATGTCTGTAAAATGTTTTAGCATGGTAGCAGTAAGTTCAGTATGTTAGTGAGAAATAATAAGACAGTTATAAATTAAACAAAAACAAGTGTTTAATATCTCATGTAACATAAGGAAAACACAAATGCTGATTCAATTGTTATGTACCACACACCCCCTCAAGTTGTATATTAAAATCTGAAGTAGCCACCTGAGCCTAGAGCCTGGAATTATTTATTAGTGCTTCCCAAAGTTTTCCATGTTGTGGAAGCCAGTTATACACTTGAATACTTAAGCTCACCTGTGAGATACTATAACTGGCAGTGCAAAACAAATTAATGTAAAGTGCAACATGATTCTATGTGACCAAGTGATACTGAGCTAAATTTAGCTGTGGACAACTTACAGAAAAGACTCTTCACTTGATCCTTGCAGAGGGCTACAAGAGATAGAAAGTCCATGATGGGAACTTCATCCCAACAAAATTATTTTGTTTATAAAAAGAAAGGGGTTTTTTTTCCCCCTTTATTTTCTTAGCACCTTTTCACATCAAAGCCCCTCCTAATTTTAGGATCAACACATTTCTGCATTTGTCAATGAAATTAGAACACTCGGTGCTCCAAACACCCCATTTTGATCCTATGCCATAGCAGGATTATTTTATACATTTACAAGTACTGTAAGAACAGTTATTAGCAGATGATGAAACAGCCAACCAATGCACTTGGGAAGATTTGATTTTTATGATCACACTGAAATTGTCAAGAGTTTCTGCCTCACTCCAGCGGGAGTTGCGCCTGCTGTTGAGGGAACCTTTCGGCTCTGCCTTGTACTGCTAACAAGTCACTGCTTCCCATCAATAATTTTGTGTGGGATTAGTTGGTTTCATTCCACTATCCAATATATTTTCAAATAACCTGCTCACTTCAGCAAACTCATCACCACAGCTGGTGCATTCATTCTCTGCTCTGTCACAGGGACAAGGCATTGATTAGCAAGAGATTTTTAAATATCTGGTATTTTCTAGGAACACAACTATGCTTGCAGGACTTCTCTGAATCTTATCTTGCTATTTTGCATGCTCTGATTCTCCCAACTTAATATCCAATACTGCAGCACCTTTTGGCTTGTATTGTTTTTAAAGGTAGGGAAATGAATTTATTTCAGAGTAAGTTGTGCTGCCACAGCCTTTGGTTTATACAAATATACAACGTAGTCATGTGAAGGTCTCTCAAGAATGGTCTTATCCCACGTTCTAGGAGGTGGAATACTCCACACGTGTGTCCTTCGCCCACCAGGAATCTATGGACCAGAAGAGCAGAGACACTTGCCAAGGCTAGCAGTATGTAATTTTTTTTTTTTTAACCAGCAGAGTTTTCTATTATATGAGTAAAAAGCTGTAAGAAGCATCACTTATTTGTATTATAAATTGACTGATCTTATTGGGTAGCAACTCAACAATTCAATTGTCTGCTGAGGATACTATAACTTTCTTTAACAAGCATTATATCTGTAAAGAGTGTAGGTTTAAAAAGCCTTTTTTCGAAAAACAAACACATGAAAATCCAGCTCTATAATGCAATGATTATTGTAAGATTCAGGCCAATCCATGATATTTCAAATGTCTGTTTACATGCAACTTACACCAAATGGTTTAAAATATTAATGAAAAGAGATACAGCAAAATATCTTATTTCCAGTCTCAACTATTAACAGCTTTCACTGTCCAATGAAGCAGGTTCCAGAGTTGGAAGCACCCTCTGCTACCACAGGTTACTGAAAGGCAGCAGCTGAGGTGTTCACATTTTACCCTTTTTCACTTGCTTTTAAACTGCAGGGCCAACAGACGACATTTAGAACATCATCCCTGTAGAATTCTGTGAGCCAGTTATTTTAAAAGAATTAGTGTAAGATGAAATTATACACAGCTTTCAGGAAATAATAGATTCAGGTTGAACACATAATAAATATTTTTGGTTTGTGGTTGAGGTAGGAAATTATATTGGAGTCAGCCAAAATACACTTCATCATCTTGTAAATAATTTTAAGAATGGAAAATGTCACTTTAGTTAAATCTGAGATTTTTTTAAAAGCCCCTTTAAAAAAATACGTTTTAAAATTTCTATTCAATTTTTAGCTTATTTGTTTTGAGCCAATTTTATGGTATTACGCAACTGTCATGTTTTGCAGTTTCTAAAATTCACCTATTCAATGAAAATTGGGATACTTTCCTTCCAGCCAAAGTGTACCTTCCAGTTTTTCTTAGCTAAAGCTATTTGATAAATCTGATCCAATTTAGTGAATACTTTTGATCCACTCAGAACTGTATCTTACCTTACCATCTAATATTTTACTTATCCGTAGGACCGACTTGTATTTTTTGTAAATTCAGGGCGTATTGTGATACATCTTTTGTGCATTTTATTATAAGTAGAGATAAACCTACATTTAGCTGGACAAGAAAGTGCACTTTACCTCATTCTAAAGCCCATTTTGCTTTGGTTTCATGTTTGTTTATGTCTACAGAAGATTATTGAGAGAAGGCTACTTAGCTTCAAGTTTGGGGACCCTACTGTTAAAATGAACTGGATACATGTAGAGAATTTTGTACAAGCTCATATTCTAGCTGCTGAAGCTCTCACCCCTGAAAAGAACTTCATAGCTGTAAGTACACAGTAAAAGTACCAGAGTTTACATTTGACAGTGCTTCCTGCCACTGTATCCTGTGCTCTAGTAACCACTGCAGTAATTAGTGTTATTGTCCTTCAGCTCACGTTGTTGTCTGTGTTTTTCACTGATAAATGTGCTGTGAGCAATGTGGGATGGGGCATAGTGTTGGCTGTTGGTGTTGGTTAAGAGATGGAATATTCAGCTCTGTAGGAATATCTCCATCTTTGCATTTTTAAAATGCAGTGTTTGCCATTTCTGGAAGATAAGCAAAGAATGCTATGTTGGAAATGAAACTGGAAGTTCAGGCAGATTCATCCCATTCCCCTGTACAGGTCCAGATTTAATGTTCTGAGCTGTGATGGTCAGTTCTTCCCACACCATGTGCCAACAGAGGCACATGTCATTTGGGTTCATTGCCTTCAAAAAACAGTTACAAGTGCTGTCCTCCTTGTAAATACAGGTTTTTATTCACCTAGAAGCACTGCCCTGAGAGTGTGTTAGAAGGGGTTTCAAAGTAGATTAAACTAGTTTTTCTAAAACCCTAAAAGCAAAAGGAAAGCAGGAACCTTGGCTACACAGGAGTCATGGATTTCAGTGAGCCTTAACCAGAGCCAGAGCAGAACTCGTCCCACCCCTCGGTGGACACTGCCAGCAGACCAGTGAGATCCAGCACCACCTCAGGGGTGTCTGTGCACAGTCAGTGCAGTCACTCTGAACAGGCACATCTGTAATAAACTATTTACTCCAAGGCATGTTAATCACACAAACCACTTGTTCACCAACTCCATTGCACACAACAGTGCAACTGACTGAAACACAAGCAGAGAGTTTGTGACTTGCAAGTGCATCCACTCATATTTGATATTGCTGTATTATTTTAAAGCTATTCATAAGGAAGAAATCAATATATATGCAGTATTATTTTTACTGACTTGTCTCTACCTCTTTAACAGAGTGGCCAGGTGTATTTCATTCATGATGGTGAAAAATCCAACCTTTTTGAATGGTTAACTCCACTGGTATGTACAATATTAATCTTCAAATACATTAATTAACTGTATGCAACTCCAGCTTTTGTGTGCATGTTACATTTTGTATGTTTTCTTTGGGTGTGAGAGTTCCACATGGAACTCTCTGAATGTGGGTTTAATTCCTGCTTGAATTTCAGTGTGATTAGCACTGTAACAAAACCCACCTAAAACACTACATTAAAGCAACTGCCTTCCCACAGGCCAAAGGACCATCTACACCAGCACCCTGTCCTGAGCTGTTATTGTCTTCGTTTTTGGGGCATGCAGATGGGAATAATGGGTCCTTTGAGTAGGCAAAAAATATAAGTCTTAAGTATTCACCTGTTCATTCTTTTCAGAATACCATTTTATTGTTAATGATAGGCTCAAAACCATAAACATGTCATGATGTTAAATTAGGTATCAGCACACCATGACATTTCAATTAATTATTATAATTTTTTTCCTTCTTTTAAGACTGACATTTGAAAATGACATAGTGTCTGTGGCTGACATTTAATGGGAATCTCCTTAAAAATTAAAAATAGTAAGAGCAATGATTAATTTTTTTGTTTTAACAGTAAATATTTCCACATATATCTTCTATATTGAAATTTTAAAACTTGTTTGAAGTTTTTGGGGTTTTTAATTGTTTTTTAAATCTTTTTCAGTTTGAAAGATTGGGTTGCAGTAAACCATGGATACGTATTCCTACTTGCTTAGTTTACGCATCAGGTAAAATATTTTATCAACATTTCCCTTTCCTGTCCATGCTACCCTCATTCCTAACTGCAATATAATATTATTTTATTTTATTTGCCCACAATTTTCATTTGCATTTATAAAAAAATATGCTGTGGGCTCACCTAGTGTTGAGCAGTGTGAAATTCAGCTCTGTGCAGTATGTTGAAACCAGAATGATCTCTTATTTAAGTCCTACTAAAACAGGTTTTATGTAGGACCTAACAGATGTATAACTTTGTGGAGTTAATGATACAAAAAGTTAAATGTAAAACTCCATGACTTTATGAAATATGCTGAAGAGTATCTGCTTTGCTGCACGGGTAAATGACTCACTCTCTCCAGAATCAACCCCCCTGTGCAGCTCAGACAGAATCCAACTGAGTTCTCTGTTGCCACATGTTTTATGAAGCCTCATGACCTTTTCACTAGATCTATGCCCAGCCCTCCAAACACTTTTCCCACACACACAATAATTAAGATGAAATCCAGCCCCTTGTGAGCAAGTAGTCCTGGTGGTGTCAGTAATGGTGCCCCGAGCTCTCAGGTCTGTGATTATCCTTCACGAGCACTTACAGTGTGAGACATGTCACAATCATAATGGCAAAGCAGTTTACTGTTCTTATCTCAAGTAGAAATCTTTTGTTATGCAGCCACATTTATGGAATACCTTCATGCCATTCTGAGACCAGTTGTTGACCTGCCCCCACTGCTGACCAGAAATGAGGTAAAGTCTGTGTTTGTAAACTCCCCTTAATTCCCACGGGATCCATACATATTAATATAAAGGAGACTAAATTTAAATATTAAGTCAGTAGAAAGTAAAATCCACCCAGTGCTACTTCAGCCTTCAATTTCCAGGGCAAATACATGCATTGTGTACAATTTAGGCAATATTCTGCTTGTTGCCATGATTTTTGGACAGAGCTTATGCTTGCAATCTAGGGGAGACTTCTTCATCTCCTCTCTTCCAACAGTCACTATCCTGTATGGCTTGGCTGGGCCTTTAGGCACCTAAGAGATGCCTTTGATCTGCCTCTTTGGGTGCCTAAGCAAGAGAACAGTTGCAGAACATTTTTGTGAATGTTTACAGATTCTACTTTGTATCTTTTAATGCCTCTTTGTGCTTTGAAAAATCTCCTTTTGAGAGGACAACTTTAAAAATAATGCGCGCAATATTCATAGATGACATCGATATAATGTTGTGGGGTTTTTTATATTTTACATTTCCTGTAACTGTGTCTTTGCTACCATATACAGTTTTATTCCAGTTGCCTGTGTATTCATACCTTTGTACGTTGACTCTTTTGCCCTGCAGGTGCAGAACATTTCTGTAACTCACACATTTCGAATAGACAAGGCACGGGCTCAGCTGGGGTACCGCCCACAGAAGTTTGACTTTGCTGATTCTGTGGATCACTACATTCAATCCAGACCACAAACCTCAAATTATCGTCTCTTTCTCAATATTTTTCTTTCTTTAATTGTTACTTTAATTTTGTTTTTTCTTTCTTTAAGACTTGATAGCCTTTCAGGTTTGCATTTTTTTAAAGAAAGAGGACACTGACCTGCAGAAACTGCACAGTCACACCACTGCTACCTGGATCATTCTAAGCTCCACAATAGTTACTGGAACAGTGCAACAAACAGGCAGCTACTTTCAAATTTACAAACAAAATCGTAACAGATCAGTGGCTGGACGTGAGAAATTAAAATACAGTAAACAATTATTGCCAAATCACCAAAACACAACCAGAGTCACCATTGTTGTCTCTATTTCAAACCAAAACAACAACTTTCCAAATTGATTGCTGAAGTAAATGAGAACCTGCAGAAGGAACAAGAGCTGCAGACAGCCTGCAGTGCATTACCAGTGAAGAAAAATGGCTGAAATAAGAAGACTGACCACAACTTCTGTCATAACTCACTACCTTGGGGAACAGGAACAAGCAAAGGGACAGACAGAACAGCTTACTGCAAATAACACACACCAGGCCTACAGAGACTTCACATTGTGTGATTTTTTGAATTAGCTCTATCACCACATCTGAGGGAAAATAAAACTGTACTTGAAACATTGCTGAAGTCTGTGCTGTGCCAACGTCCCAGAACTGCTCCCTGCCCTGTCCCTGCTGCAGAGCTAGGGGGTAACGTGCTGGTAGGGTTTGTCACGAGTCAAAAGTGGGTATTTTAGTTAAATTGGAAGTCACTAAGTAAGTTACATTAGTTAAGTGTATTTATGTCACAGTAGAGGAATCTGCCACTATGGGTTGCACAGATCTTTGTACAGCTTCCTTCACCTCCTGTAGTTATTAAGGGAGTTCCGTTGCTTCTCGGCTGAACTTTATGCACAAATCTGGTTTTGCACCAAATTTCTGAAGTACAGCAATTGTACTGAACAAATCCCTGCAGCAGCTAAAGTGAACCATGAGATTTTCAAATTACTGTGCAGCTAAAATGGACCTAAAGCACAGTCCGGGAGGCTCGGGCTCCTTCCCCTCCACCACTCACGGTGGGAATTTACCACAGAAATCTCCTTCCCATCTGCATCTTCCCAACCTGTAACATGGAGAGGGAACAACCAAGAGCAAGGTGCAAACAGTAGAGAGCTTGGGAAAGGACTTGGGATTAAAGCTTGGGAAATCACGGTCTGGAGGGGAGTAATCACGGATGGATTTGAGAATTTTGGAGAAGGTGTGAACACTGGCAGCTCCCCTCAGTCCAGGGCAGGCAGCAAAGCCCAGGTGCCAGGCCCGCGTGTCAGGGCGATGGAACCCAAAAGCGGCGCAGAAAGGCACAGCCACTGAAAATTTTAGTTCCTCGTTTTATTTTTAAAGCAAGAGACTCACACAGTGGATAATCCCTTTCTCCTAGTACGCATAACAACTTTCTATTATCGATTTTAACGAATGTGGCCGACACCCCGAAGCACCCACCGCCCGCGGGGCGCTGTGTCCGGGCCGGGCAGCGCCGGTAGCACCGTGCCGGCCCCGGGCCGCCCCCGCCGGCGGCTCCCGCGTTCGCCTTGTGCGGGGGGCGAAAAGGAGCCGCCGCGGCAGGGACAAAACAGCTTGGCAGCGGTGGGATTCGAACCCACGCCAACGAAATGACTGGAGCCTAAATCCAGCGCCTTAGACCACTCGGCCACGCTACCGCCTGGCT